>OMNZ01026257.1:0-10797 GCA_900303255.1 Lesueurigobius sanzi | reverse complement strand
ACACATTTACTCCTGTCATCTACATTATTTGGTTTATTTCATGACAATTTTTACTGATTCTAAGGTAATCTCTCTTGAATTAGGAAAATAAAACTGCCAAAAGACCAATTTTCTTACCCCATTGGTAAATTAATTTAAATAAAAAAGGAAATAAGTAGAAATCTATTGAAGCAAGTCAAAACAAGTGGTTAGAATTAGGTCAAATGAGCCACTAAAACAGCTCAAATTTAGATAAATAAGATGAATTTGGGTCATTTAAACTTCTAGATATTTACTTTTTTGTGTAGATGACCAATAATTTAGTATAGGTATCGAAAAAGGTATCGTTCAGGTATGGTTCAGGTATTGGTATCGTAAACCATGTATCGTTAAGGTACTAGTATCGAAAAAACTTGAATGGTACCCAGCCCTAACCAGGATAAATGACTCGATTTGAGAATATTAGTCTTGTTTAGAGCAGTTTTGACTAGATTAGACACATTTACTACTGTCATCTAGATTTGGTTTATTTCATGACAATTTTTACTGATTCTAAGGTAATGAATTGAATTCATTACCTTGAATTAGGAAAATAAAACTGCCAAAAGACCAATTTTCTTACCCCATTGGTAAATTAATTTAAATAAAAAAGGAAATAAGTAGAAATCTATTGAAGCAAGTCAAAACAAGTGGTTAGAATTAGGTCAAATGAGCCACTAAAACAGCTCAAATTTAGATAAATAAGATGAATTTGGGTCATTTAACCTTTTTTACTTTTTTGTGTAGATGACCAATAATTTAGTATAGGTATCGAAAAAGGTATCGTTCAGGTATCGGTATCGTAAACCAAGTATCGTTAAAGTACTAGCATCGAAAAAACATTGGAAATATTTGTCAATTTACTTTTTGAAAATTTCTTTCAAAAATGGTTCCTCTTCATAGAGTTGTATTGGCCCCTGCTCCAACAGAACGCAACCGATTCGGATTAAACGGGGCGGCTCTATTCCACGACGATGGTTGATGTTAATTTTCTTGCACTAGTCGTATGACATCAACAAAAGAATAGCAGGAACACTGCCATTTTCGTACCACCCCAGGGATCTAAATTCACAGTTCATACAGGAAGCCCATCTGGAGGGTTTAGGATATCCTCGCAGTGAAAACAACGACAGAATCTCGCCAGCGCCTATAGATGAAAAAGCAGAAAATCCAGATGGCATTTACAGTATGTTGACGATCCGTGTTTAGAAAGGTCACACTTCCTTTTACTTTGGCGGTTTCATGCTCAGGTGCCACTTTCGAGTTGAGGCGATCTGTCGTTTTGGTAGCGTTACAAGTAAAAACAAAACTACCAGGTGAGAACTGGAACATGAAAGTAGATGTAGTACAGTATTACAGCTTCCCAAAAAGCACCAGGTACAGCTCAATCAACGGTCAAAAAGAAAGCAGCCAGTAGCAACACATTTTTGCACTTCATCATAACCAAAAAGGTCAAGTGGAACATTGAGGTGTGAGGAAGTCAATAAATCAATTCACGCCTATGCTGACTTCAGTTAAACGGCTGACTGAAGCTGTGGGGGCGGAAAGGTAGCTGTTGCCAGCACTCTCACCTCACAACAAGAGGGTCCCAGGTTTGATTTTTGGGTCGGGTGGGGCCATTTATGGACTCCCCATGGCTGGAGGGCTTTCTGGGATTTCTGCTAATAATACTATGTACAGGAAGGCTCTCATTCATCCACGCATTTGTCATCATAGTAGAGAAGTTGGGTCATATGATGATAAAAATGAAGTCATCTGATATGCTGCAAAAAGTAATCTAGACATACCTTGATTTGAACAGGTCAGTAAAATGATCTGCCAATGGAAAAAGCTTTAATTTCAAGTAAAGATTGAGATTTGAGAGTTGAGATTTATTTTCTAATTTGAATGCAATTAGATGTTTTTTGTCATTCCAAAAATACTTGTTCCATTGGCAGATCATTTTGCTTACACCCACCTGTGGCAATCTGCCAATTTCCGTCAATGTGATTCAGTGGTATTTCTGTTAAATGCAATTTGATACTGAGCTACAGTAGCCTGGCAAGCCACACGTACAGGGGTGAGTCTGGATTTCAAGGCTAGAGATACAGACACTTTCACCCCACTCAGGCCTCCTATTGATCAGTCTTGTCATCTTATTCAGCTTGTATCTGAACTGGACCACTGTATGATCATCTCAGAGCTTACGTTTAGGTTGTGATTACCAGTTCAAGCTGCGTTCTAAGGAATTTTTGCTTGTTGGATGTCAGATATTCACTACCAGTTGCCTGAAACGTAGCCTGAGCGCAGATGAATCGTGAAGAAATAGAAATCATGACCTGGCTCCAAGACAATTGTGAAATATATTTTTGATTGCATGGGTTGAGTCGACGAGAGCCTTAATCTTAAACATGACAGTCTATAAAAACACAGTGCGTGAATACAGAATGTGCCTGTCTATGAAACCAGAATAGTATCTGCACATTTGCATGCGAGACTGATAGAATCTCTTCTGCTCGTCCTTCTCAAAAGCTGCTGGTTTCTTTGTTGTTGCTTCACAGGTTTTACTTCATCATATTACACTTCCACTTCCCCACACTGATTCAATTCAAAAAACATTTTCTGTGGTTTCCGTAAAAGCAGCCGCGGCCCCACTTATTTAATCAGTGAAAGATGTTCCGTAGGAGGTCAGAAATGATGAGTATTATGTTCCTGTCATGGAGGACCTTTTTTTTTAAAACTCAGGTTTGGCTTCTGGCCCCGGAGCAGCCGACAGGAGCTATTCTTATCAGGCCAACAGTGAGAGGCAGAGCGTGGCTGCCTGCTGGGAGGCATATGCGCTACAGTTGCTTCTGCCAGCAGACCTGTAAAGAACTTGTCTCAATGAGTTTTCACACCGTGTCACCACTCACTATAGGATGATGGGAAGCTTAGTTAAACTGTAAGCAATCTTCCACAAAGGAATGCGAAGAATTTGGAAGTTTCTCTGAGTAAAAGCCTCCTACAGTTAAACAATTGCGTTAGTGTCATTAGACAAACTTTGCTATCAGTTCTATCAGTGCTTAGCATATCTGAACCTAACACTTCAAAGTTATTAAGTGCGAACGCAAGTGAATTTTAATGGGTTCACGAATAAAAGTAAATATCTTTGTGTGCTGCCCATTACATTAAACACTTCAAAGAACATTTGCACAACCCAGCAGTATTTCAAGTCCCAATAAACAGAACAAATGAAGAGTTCATTTGCAAATACAGATAAGCTTCATTGACAAGAATCAACGTAAGCATGTCATTGTGTAGCAGTGTTTTAATGACCACATCCATTTTAGTGAATCAGAAATATTAAGTGACGTGTGACTGATGAAATTGATGACACTTTACTTTTCCTGCTGCTCCTTTGAGAGCACGGTGATCAAAATCTAAAACTATTTACAAGCAAATTCAAAACGAAGGTATCCGTTTTTGCAAAGAAACTCTTCAAATACATGCATTTCACTTCAGTAGTTTTTAAAGGTGGAAAATACACCCAAAGACATATACTGTGTCTGAAGTAAGCGCGCTCGCCTCTCCTCAAACCTGATTTGTACATTTGCTGTAAGTGGAATACTATCACCAGCATCGGCAGCTGCTTTGTCTGGCTGCCGTCTTAAGGGCATGTTTACTATCACTGGAATGTCGATGGTTTAAGGGGAGATGCTCTGGTGACTTGGCAACATTGTTCCGCAATGTGGCTTTAATAATCACTAGGGCTGGGTACCTTTCATGTTTTTTCGATACTAGTACTAAAACGATACTTGGTTTACGATACCGATACCTGAACGATACCTTTTTCGATACCTACACTAAATTATTGGTCATCTACACAAAAAAGTAAATATCTAGAAGGTTAAATGACCCAAATTCATCTTATTTATCTAAATTTGAGCTGTTTTGAGTTAAGATTTAGTGGCTCATTTGACCTAATTCTAACCACTTGTTTTGACTTGCTTCAATAGATTTCGACTTAGTTCCTTTTTTATTTAAATTAATTTACCAATGGGGTAAGAAAATTGGTCTTTTGGCAGTTTTATTGTGAGATTACCTTAGAATCAGTAAAAATTGTCATGAAATAAACCAAATAATCTAGATGACAGTAGTAAATGTGCCTAATCTAGTCAAAATTGCGCTAAACAAGACTAATATTGGTACCGAGTTTTCGGTACCAATTTATTTTTCGATACCGGTAGAACCTTCATAATTTTTTCGATACCGTACTGGTATCGTTTAACAGTACCCAGCCCTAATGATCACATCCCAATGAAGAACATTAGTCAATTCAGAATCACAGGATAACTGGACTTTACGACCCACCTGATGGGTTCTACTATTGTCAATCAGAACTCAATACATCGAAGCCGTATACTTGACAAGGCAACGTTATTGGTATGTTGTGGAACCAAAACCATCTCTATTGGTCGCCTCTATAGTTGGTTATGTATGTTGCTCATTCAACATCCAATACTATATTGCAGGGACTATTTCAAATGCTCATTCCAATGTATCGTATTTGCATGCTTCCATCACCCCATGGCTCGCTTAGAGGTTGCAAGCTCAAAGTTCAAGCCGACATAACAAGCGAGTGATTGTCTGACATCCGGGTCGTACTCTTCCCCCAATTGGCCCGAGGATTAATTTGTACAGTTCGCGGCCACTGTCTGAAGCGGCAAACAACAACAACAGCAAATCCCCGAGAGTGGAAAGACTCGCGATTAGGATGGACACTCGCCAAGGATCAAGGTTTGGTAAGCGTCTTAGACAGTAGCGCAGGCGTAACGATCCGTAGAGCTCTCCTTCTGCTCGCTTTCATATCGCCTTGCTTTCATTCAAAGGTTGGGAAGCGAGAGGAGTTTTGACACGCCTTGTCAGCAGCAGCTCCCAACTCTCACATGTACTCGCTGACCTGGAAAACTTCGGGTTGCCTGGGGATTCGAGAGGTAGCGGATGGGAGACGCAGTGATGGAGCCTGCACTAGTGTTTCCCCAAAACAGAGGGTTGGTAGTCAAGGTGTGGTCGCTGGCAATTCTTTATGGGTCACCGCAGATAGAGCAGTTTAATTGAGAAGCATGTTCTTTATTCGGTGTTTTAAGAGATGTAAAGGGATATTAATGGATAAGAAAAAATGCCACATGGTCTACTGTGGACCCTGTAAAGAAAGGTGGGATTGCTTGGGAATGCTGGAGGCATACGGTGAAGACAACTGCCGAATTAACAGGTGACCACAGAGACTTAAAGCAAACCAGACGATACAATAACATGGCTAAGGCTTTGCTTTTAAAAGGGTTGTGTACTCTTTTTTATATATTTCATCAAGTCTTTTGTCTGCTCCTTTGGCACATAATTTTTCCTCAGGATAAATTAAGCTAAATCTAATCTCTAGCATCAAGACATACAGATTTTGTCCATGACTCACCGGTTTCACAATATGTTTGTTAAGAGATATTTTTTGACAGATTTTCCACCTCACAGCACTATAGATTCAATTTGTAGAAATCTTTCTTAATCCACAGAACGGACACTGAGTTATTTGCACTTTTGGATCACGACAAAGAGTGGGTCCAGATATTGCGGGCCTTTCTGTGTGGAGTTTGCATTTCTCTCTGTGTCTGGGTGGGTTTCCTCTGAGTGTTCTGGTTTCCTCCATCTACCCAAAACATGCAGAATAAGTTAATGCTGATTCTGAGCCTAGGTCAAGCGGACAAATTTCCCTACAAGGACAAAAAAAGTATAGCCTCAGTAATCTGCAGATAACCCTGGCCTCTTATTGTATCGGTTCATTGTATTTTGTGGATACAGCAGAAGCTAATCAGGTTGTGGGGAGTGACCATAGAGTGTATATAATAATGGAGGTAGCCTGCGTGGCTTTCCCCATAGCGTTCAACGCAGCCTAATGAAGCCAATTCATGCTAGCAGTTTAGCCGTTTTGAACCGCCTCCATGTTGAGTTTTTGGAGCCTAATTCCATATATTGTATGGTATGTGCGAGTTAAGTTCTCATGGCAAACACAGAGCACGAAGGCACCCGATTGGCCAGTTAATATCTTAAATAATGTTGAATATAGCGCTTGAGGGTCGTATTAACAAGCCTATTTCCAATAACGAGTTAAAACAGGGAGGAAAAGTTTCAATAGAAAGTCAATAGGAGCTAGGAGCCAGTTAGCATACTATAACTGGCTTCACGGAGGGCTAGCCAATTGTACCTACATTATTATGCACTCTATGGGAACGACTGAATAATCCATGCAATTGAAGTGCTTTGGGCATCTTGAAAGATGTTGAAAAGACTTTTTTCTGCTTCTTTTATCCAACAAATGGTCGTAGAAGATGCACTGAGTGACTGTTGAACACCTAACACGTAACCTCTCACACACTTTAATCACTATAACGACTTCTGACATTTCGCGAACACTGCTCTCATCATCAGACAGGGACCATCCTTTGAAGAGATGACCTTTTGCGAGTTAGCTCTTCCGTGTACCCGGCCCCTCGCGCACTGATGCCTTGGCCTACCCGGCTCCCATTACAGCGACAGCGTCTTGTGTGTCTGTCAGGGGTGAGGCTCACATTCCACACATAATGCTGGCCAGATAATGTCTCCAGTCCACAAGTTAGGCTATACACAAGGGCTGAATGAGCAATCGCATTTGGTTCACAATCGCAATTAGCAACATTTTAGGTAGAAGATGCTGCATGTACTCCGCAAACAACAGCGTAGCCCATCTCCATCGGCTCCAACTATAAAACCTCTTGTATTCGTTGTTGGAAAGAGGGCTATGATCCCAGGCAAACAGTGTTAACAGTGGACTGAATGGCTTTAAAAAAATGCCACTCATCTCATTGGAATTGCAGTTTAAGCCAGAAAAAAACACAATTAGATGCTTCAAACTCATTCGTCTGTACTCCACACGCTGGTGTTTGTGGCACGCTTCCACCCCTGCTGCTTGTTAACCCATGAAGGCACTATAAGGCATGGCATACCGCTGGGAGAAGACATCTGGGTCAGCTATTCCAAGGACTCGTGCACCTCTCTGACCTTTTAGGCCAAGGACGCTTTTCGATGCGCTAACACACATGTTCTCTGCGTGCCGTTTCGCTGGTGGACTGCTTCTGATGAAAAGGAAATGGCAACAAACGATTCCCAACATTCTTGCAATGAATGAGGTCAAAAACTTAAAAAAATACAATGACATCTTTTCCAACTGTCAGCAGGAAATTCAGTCAAGCCTTAAGAAAACAACATACACTTTTACAATCCCAAAAAAAAATCCAAGATAAACAGTTGCCTAGAACATAAGCACTTAGCTTTCTGGACTCGTGACTTCAGAGGGAACGCTAAAAGCACCACTGCATCATTTTGATTTTATATTGAAGATCGATGTGACTATTCAAACATTCTTGTTGGATTGCATTGGACAAAAGAAAATGGTGACAAAAGGCTGCATTCATTTCAAGTAGGGCAGCACAATATTGAAAAAACGTAATTATATATTGCAAATGTGAGACCGTTTCAACACGAGAAAGGCTAAACTTGAACTAAAGTAGCAAAGTTATAACTACGAGTGAACTTTTGCACATTTATAAGTTCCATGCATTTTATGTTTTAAGGATTGATTGATCTCGAACATGTTACAGTATGTACACAATCATCACTCAGCAAAGAAAAACCTCAAAAGAGATCATGGAAATGGAAGTACAAAAAAAATACATGTTCGAAAGGGAGTAGGAAGAAGAAGTTAAACTTGTTTGATCCTAACTCCCATTTTCATACTTTATCATGACTATGTATTCTTTCACTTTTTGTCTCAGCAACTCTTCCATCACCAACAGTAACCGGAAGAAATAGCCCTTCCTTGCTAATGGTGAAACAATCACAAAACAGCATACATTCATAGATGAGTTGGAGCTTGGGGCTATCTCTTTACATTTTTGCTTACTATTTCTTTTTAGTTAAGGATGAGTTAGCAAAAAATGGGTGAATCAGATTGAAAACTTCAGTGATTGTGCGATATTGTGGCTTTTTTTGATGCGGCTATTGCATCACCGTATATTGCAATACAATGCCATATATTGAGCAGCCCCAATTTCTTGTAATGACCTAAATTTGTGATGGTTCATGAAAATCCAGCTGCTGCTCCACAGATTCCATAAGCACATCACGGTCTTCTTATCGCAAGAAGACATCTGTGTCAGCTATCGGAGGGGCCTGTTCACCTCTGCGCCCTCTAGGCCAAGGACTTTTCAAGACGCATATGTTCTCTTCACGCTTGTCACCGCTGCACTGCTTCTGACCCTGACAAAAGGAAAAGCAATGATAACATACACGCTTCGCAAACAAATCGAGAACATTCCAAGGACTGCACAAAATTTATCCAACAGGACAAAACAACCAAACGTATGTGCGATAAGAAACTATGTCCAGTTTGTTTGTGAAATGATTCTTAGTCAGACTATTTAGTGTGGCTGCTTGCATCCTGAAAAACACAGCATTGGAAATTCCATTCATTCTTCCGATGATTGGGGTCAAAGCAAGTATCACCAGTGTGGTAATTGTATGTCGCCTTTAGGATATATTCAGAGGGGAGACTTAATGTCCAACAGTATTCGCAAATAGTAAGTGCACAGAGGTTTAAAGTCATACCGCCTTTTCCTCTTGTGTTCTTTCATGCATGATTGCTACAAGTGTGTGGTTTTGCCTGATGAAGCCTTAGTGCTGAAAGGTTGATGTCTGAATAAAGTTTACAGTTATATTGCAAGTAAGGCAGTGTGCGGGAATTTCTCTTATTGATGAACATTAAAATGTATCACAATATAAGGTAGTTATTTAGCATTTTTATTGGAGAGGGAGGGAGTACTTTCAAGAAACTATTTGCGTAAGGAAACGTGTCAAACATGGGCAAAATGGACATACAGTACTATGGAGCCGCACAATCAATTATAATTCAATAAAAACTGAATTTGAAAGGTTGAAATTACCAAATTACACATAATAATATTGTTTGCGAACAACAAAATATATTGTCTCCTTGGAGTCTCCTTAAAACCCTGTAGCTAGGGATGTTCCGATAACGATATATAACGATTTCATGCCGATACCACAGATTTTTCAGGTATTGGTATGTACTGAACCTGAAACAAAACCTATCCGATACCACACTGTTTTTTCCTGGGCTCTGCAGACACTAAAACCTCTAATGATCACAGCAGATACATTTGTATTTGCTTTTTTGCTTTCATTTAATCTTTAGAGTGGAAACAGAACATTGACAGAATACATTTTATTTGCAGAATGAGCCATGTGCAATGGGCTTTGGCGTCTTTTTATAGACTTTTGCTAGTGTTTTTATTTACACCGTGGTATCGGAGTTGTACTCGGTATCGGCAACTACTCTGAGTCCAAATATCTGTATCGGATTGGATGAGAAAATATGGTATCGGAACAACACTACCTGTAGCGTTTGCAGAAAAAAAAAATCAGAAATCAGTCTGATCAGTTTGCAATCATAATACAAAGCAAAATAGTAGTATCTGTCCAAAAAACAAGGATCCATCTTCTTCTGCTTCATATGAATCCTTGCTGTGCCTAATTGTTTAAAATGTAAATCAAATTTCCATCGTTAAATTGTCTTCCAACATATCAGCCGAAAACAAAACAAGATTGTGTTCATAGTAGTATTAAAAACTTCTACTAACTATGGCCTTCAAGTTGATATATGTATGTACGTATATACCTTTTTTAGTCACAACCCCCTATGATGACGGACTTCAATACGATCTGGCGACCCCCTGAAATAATCTCCCGACCCCCCAGGTTGAGAACCGCTGCCATAAACCATCTGGGAGCGGCTGGTGACTTTACATCCGCCGTCTAGCAAAGACAACGCTGACAAGATGAATAACAATTAGCGCTAAGTGGGACTGCATAATGTGGCGGACAGGGCCGCGTATGAGAAGACACACACACACACAGCTCGTAGTGGGTAAACAGACCTCTGGGAGACAGACGCACCACGCTCAAGGTTGGGAGGTCACATTGCCTACGGTGCAACATCCTCTAATGGCAATATATGGCGTTAAACGGTGAGCTCAGCAGAAACGCCCGAGTGTGTCTGTGTCAGTGAGCCAAGTGGGACTGAGATGGACCTCCCCCCGAGCGGACGAAACAGCAGCGCAGACAGTTTACTCCAACAGGCCGCAGCGAGACGAAAGTATGTCATATGCAAAAAGCCGGCTTGAATATAGTGAGAGCAAAATTATAAACTACTGATGGAACAATACCTTACAGAATGGTCATAATATTAACCACAATTTGATTTTGTGGAAGCTGGCTAGGGCTGGGTACCTTTCATGTTTTTTCGATACTAGTACTTTAACGATACTTGGTTTACGATACCGATACCTGAACGATACCTTTTTCGATACCTATACTAAATTATTGGTCATCTACACAAAAAAGTAAATATCTAGAAGGTTAAATGACCCAAATTCATCTTATTTGTCTAAATTTGAGCTGTTTTAGTGGCTGATTTGACCTAGTCCTAACCACTTGTTTTGCTTCAATAGATTTCTACTTAGTTCCTTTTTTATTTAAATTAATTTACCAATGGCGTCAGAAAATTGGTCTTTGGGCAGGTTCATTTCCCTAATTCAAGTGAGATTACCTTAGAATCAGTAAAAATTGTCATGAAATAATCCAAATAATCTAGATGACAGTAGTAAATGTGCCTAATCTAGTCAAAACTGCTCTAAACAAGACTAGCATTCTCAA
>OMNZ01026245.1:0-13494 GCA_900303255.1 Lesueurigobius sanzi | reverse complement strand
ACTCGTGCAACATGAAACATAAACTTGTAATAAAGATAAATAATAAACTATGGAAAAATAAATAAAGGATATAACTATAAGGCATGCATAAAAATAGAATAAGATAAAAAAAAATCAATAATATAATAGTAACTTAACACAATACGAGACAGCAGCATAAATGGTTAATGGTGAATTACAGATTAGCAGCAAATGTGAGTGTGGACATACCACATAGTGCAAATAGAGCAGTGCAAATGGAACAGGTTATTCAGTTTACATTAGACTGATACGAGTTATTAAGTGTTCATGGGTCTGATACAGAGTTATTGAATGTTGGCTGCCCCCCAATGGCTGGAGTGAGCATTTTGGGTGTTTCTTTACATATTCATAACTCCTGACAGGAATGGGCTAGAGACTTTTTTTTTTCAGAAATGTATGCTCAACAAACCACGATCCGACCCGCATATGTTTGACACCCCAGCATTTTCACATTTATACATTTGTGTCCAGTTTGTTTTTTACACAAGACTCACCTCAATGCCGAAGTGATATTCATGAAAACTATGCAGCTTTCTCTTGATGCCACTCAGTCTTCCCTCGATGGCCAACACGGGCTCCGTCTCAAACGGCGCCCAATATATTTTAACTTTCCTTTGGATTGAGCTCAGCAATCCATGCATAATTCACATGTCTGTCAGAAAAGGTCTTTCGTTTTGCGTAAATGGATCCAAAATGGCAGGTCAGTGAGGAGAATGTCGCGGGACATTTATTTCCTGTTCACCTCACACAGAGCAATGTTCAGGACAAACCAGCCACTGCTCTGGAGTCACGCAGAGTTCAGCTGCATATTTTCCACTCATTAAACCCTGCGTCAAATGTTAAAGTTAAAATTTAAGAAACTTTGTGGCATTGTAATAAATTAGTGACAGAGTGTTTGGATAAAGTACTGGGGGGAAATGTCCACACTGGTGTTTAAGTATTTACTCTTGTCTGATTAGATTACGGTGACGGACAACAGAAGACGACCTGGAGGACAGCAAATAGACCAAGCGAGCTCTGCTGTTAGCTGATATCATTTTATGTTACAAATTGTGCATGGAGATTGTGTGGTGACAGAGGCTAAGTTGGTAAGGGAGTAGCAAGACACTTTGTACATACAGTCATGCTAATGGGGCTGGAGGGCATCTGGTGCAAAGTTCAGCTGCAGTCTACGTGTTATTATGGAGATTGGCTGGATAACTTTTTGATTTTGGCTAGTTTTTAATAATTATTAAAGAAAAGTTGTTTGTTTTCATTAGTCCATTTGTGACTTCAATGACCATTTTCTCCAAAAAACATTTTTCTCACATTGTGATAACATCTTCACTAGCTCCTATAGACTCCATAATTTGCTACCTAAAGTGGGCCTAACAGGGCATGCCAGCGCCTCACTCCACCCACACCCAAAAAGTTGCCATGAAAGGGGCATGTCCGGAGGCTTTGGGGTGAAATGGGTGAGCATGTGGATGGAGTCTAGACTGTGCTGCTTCTCTGTCCATAAGGTGTGTGTGGCAGGGGCCACAGGGGCAGAGCATGGCACAATGGTCTTTGGTATCGGCATCAGCCAATCCGGAAATTCAAATGTAGCAGCCAGTGTTGAACCTGAAGAGTTAGGCCAAAAAAGGGTTAGTTGGTCTGTAACAATATTCTGAAGGGTTGTTCAGAAGGAACAATTAGAATTATTATTAGAATTGTTTAAAATCCAAGCCATATGTATTACTCATTACTTATCAGCGTTGGAAAAAATACATTTCTAATAAGTGGACCTTTGCATGTACCCAATGTGTTTCTTGTTTTATAACTTGTAGTCATCCACACATGTTTTTCCACTCATAATGATGTGAGAAAATGTCTCCAATTGCCCAAAACACATTACTTTTGACCACTTTTGAACACAGACGTCACATTTAGCAGCTTTTTACACTTCATCTCCTTATCACCCAAGTCAGAGCATCCAGTCCTAATGACTTGATATGGGTCTTTAACAAATTGAACGGCAAAGATTAGCAATTTTGCATTTGGCGTGATAAAATAAATTAGATTTCTTAATTACAAGCATATCCTTCAAAATGTGTCTGGTGTTTTTTTCCCCCGCATAATCGCCTTGAAATCAGTCTTCCCACTCAAAGCTTAATGTCGTCAGCCACTAACTGTTGGGAACGGAGCCAGTCTGCTACCAGCGTCGCTTTTAATGATCCCCGAGGCTCCGGAGGGAAAGATGTACAAAATGATGCGTCTTTAGAAATGTATTGAGGTTACAGAATGTCAGCAAGATGGCTCACGTCCGAGCTATGACCAATTAATAGGATATATGCATAGTCATAATATTTACTCACTAATCTTGTTTTTTCATATTCCTATTTCCTAGCTTATTCAAAAAGTAAGCAAGATATTCAAAATCCCCTCTGAACAGATCTTTGTAACTAATGTGTCAACAAAATAAACCCTTAAATTTTAACCCGACTCGATCCATTATTCAGATTTTGTCCCCGATTTGGCAACTTTGTTTGTTTTCTCATTTGTTAGTGGTGTGCAGTAACAAAATGAATTTGCTTAAGTACGTAGATTTTTTTTTAGGATCTGTACTTTATTCTTGTTGACAACTTACTTTTACTCCGCATTTGACAAACAAATATAATACTTTCTACTCCACTACATTTGTAAAAAAAACTCTTGTTACTCGTTACTAACAAGTTGATAGTTGATCCACATCATGTTTTTTTCTCTGATTTAATATCATTATCATGTCCACTCCTGAACAGAAGGTGGCACTGCGCAGATGTATAATTCAATGGCACTAACCACACAATGGTTTGTCCCTCAAGTGTTTAGTAATTTTGTATCAACATATCTGTTTTCTATTCTTTGGTCATTTATGTTTACACAAGTTAAACCAGAGTTTACTGAAGAGGAAAAGACTCCAGAAGTATTGTATATTCATATGTTTCATGTTTTCACAACACTCATTTAAGGGGAAACATTACAGGCAAACGTAATATTTCTTAATTTTGTGATTTTAGTCAAGTTTATTCTCGTAATATAGAAACTTTCACCTGGAAACAATTAAATGACCTAATATTCACAATAAGGCTTTTGATTATTGCATTGATTCAACATTTCTTCACTTAATTGAAATGGTAAATTCAAATAACCTGTCAGAAGCCAGATTGATATGTGTAGCACTGAGTCTAAGTTGAGTTCTACATGTTATCAATCTGGAAAGACTCCCGTGCAAACGGTCTGTGAAAAGGAGGAACAATCAGTACAATACTTTGAGCTGATTGGGCCCCAGTTAGTACACGCCTTCCTACATTTTTTTTTAACGGTTTTAGCCAATCAAGCAGCAAGTCATGTGACGTATCACCCGCAGCATGCACAAAGCTCTTCTCCATGCTCTTTTTTAAATGAGAAATGGTCGGTATTTCAGCTAAAATAGAGTCAATTGCGGCATCTACAAAGTCCTCCGAGGTAGCCATGTTTGTTTTTGCCATACCTACATATTCCGCCCCAAGCTACACAGCAGCATGTCATTGGTCCGAACCACTGGTTGTGACGAGACGCACCTATCAGCTGCCGCCTTTCAAGATGGATTTGTTGTGAGACTGAAAATTCAGATCTTGCGACAATTTATCTTGCTAGGTCTTGCAAGGTTAAAATTCAAAGGCCATTTTCTCAAAATACATTTTTCTTGAACTCTTGCTACAACATCTCTACAGACTCCAAACTTTCCAGTCTTGGAATTAACAATATTTTCAATCAATCAATTTGTTTTTGTATCGCTCAATATCACAACAGGAGTCATCTCAAAGGTCATTACAGACACCAAAAAAACACAGATCAATATCAAACATCACACAATGATCGTATAAAATGTCAAACAGTTGTTGCACAAATATAATGTCAAACATAACAAGCTTAGGGTTACATCCTTAGACCCTCCTCCACAGCAAGGAAAAACTTGTACATATTATTACATATTAATGCATTAATAACTAGTTTATTAAAATACTAAACAAGATATCCAAGATTCCCACTGAATGTCTGAAGTCTTTGTAAATTGTAACTAATATATCAACAGAAGAAACCTGGCTCTAGTCATCATTTAGATTTCCAGTCACCCTGAAAAAGTAGATCCTGGAGCGTCATAAAGGCAGCTGTGATGGAATGTAAAGGCACCATACACCATACAGCCACGGGGACACTTAAAGGTCAAATATGAACTAATATAAAGTGTGTTTGTTTGTTTTTTTCACATAAAGTTCCACAACGCACCTTGAAGCTTTGAAAAAATGCAACACACTGAACATATTTAACAGCTGACTGACATGCCTCTGTTTGCGCTGACTCTTATAATAATTCGCCATTATGTTGATGAGCGGTTGATGTGCTGCTATTTTCCCCAATTATATGAACAAAGCAAAAGAGAACAATTTGAAAAATGGAGCACCTGGGAATGAATCCTGCAGATGAAAGAAAAAGCAATCACAATGTTTTGGTTGAAATCATTACAGCCACCACCGCCATCAATAACACGGCACAAAATACGAGCAGAGACACTTTCACCTGAGAAGAAAAGGGCCAATTTCAAGTTAATGTGGCCAAAGAACAAATGTGTGAGGCATGAAAGAACAATGACTAGTGTGAAATAGGGCTCAAAAATGTCCGTGTGACCTGATCAGCCTTGATAAAATAAACATTAGTGAAGTGACTTTCATGACAGAACCAGCTTGGTTCTACGGTGAGACACTGCAGGCGAATAGGGAAAACTGTTAAATTGAGTTGATGTCAATATGAAAGTTTTCAAGATTCTTTATTTGTCAAACCATGTGAACGGTTTGAAATTATGTTTCTCTCATCCTTGATTGTGGAGCGGGGGGAGGGGAAAGAGGGGAGGGAGGGGAGGGAGTTCAGCTTCCCGATGGCACCGGTGTACGAAACTGTTCCTCAGTCGACTGGAACTGACCCGTAGATTCCGCAGTCTCCTCCCTGAAGGCATCTCCCTGAAGAGACTGTGTGATGGGTGCGAGGGTCCCTTTGTGGGTGAGACGGGTAGAGTACATGTCCTTAATAGAGGGGAGAGGGGCTCCACAGATCTTCTCCGCAGCTCTCACGATGCGCTGGAGGCTCCTTCGACAGGAGGCAGTGCTGGTCCGTGCCACACAGTGATGGAGCTGATCAGGATGCTCTCTATAGTCCCTCTGTAGGCCTATTACAATGTTGACAGTTCTGCGCTTCAGACAGAAGCAGCTCACAGATGCAGCAGATCATGGTTGTAGACACTGCCCACTTTTATCTCCAATATGCAAAGAGAAAAGCGACTGGACTCTGACAAGCTAAAATTAGCGTTTGATCTGTTGTACAAAAACAACAGACCACAGAAAGGTTTTATACAGTCACTGACCGATGGGACACAACTGCTTTTAATAAACAATCTCACGCGACCCACTGTTTGAGAACCAATGTGTTAGATTCCTCCTTTCCACAGATGTGATCTATTAAATTAAGTAACAACTACAAAAGGATTAAAACCTGTCATATGCACTTTAAGTACAAGACTGGAGAATTTAGAGTCTGTAGGCGCGTCTAAAGTGGATATGATGTTGCCGCAATGGGAGAAAAATGCATTTTGAAAAAATGGTTATTGAAATTACAATATCCCTTTTAGTTCTATGGAAAAACGTTGAATCAGTGCAATAATTACACTCATTGTCAAGATTTGGTCATTTATTTGTTTCCAGGTGAAAGTTTATACTGCATGTTTGGAGAGAAAACTGTCCAAAAAACTGAAGAGAGAGAGTTTTGCCTGAAGTGTCTCCACATAGGGTGAACGGTTCAAACCAGATCTCAATTCTCAAAAGAGCCACATCTTTTTTTCAGTCAATTTTATGAACCATTATCTCAAATGAACTCCAGAACCAGCACAACAGCAGATCAGGCAAGTGTTTTTTGTGTGCTAAAGATCATTTGGAAGCCTTTTTGTAGCCTTTTTTCAGTAATTGTGACAGAAACTTATATTCATATACAGACTTTCAAAGGGTAAAATCACTCCAGTCATAAGTCTGGATCATTTGAATAAAAATGTGGGCCTATTAGCAATCAGGTCTTTGAAAATATGAGGTTGCTGGCTGGTGCCATACATCCCAAACTGTAAAATATATTGAATTGATGTCATTACGGCACAGTTGACAGCCAGAAGGACAGCTGAACTCATGAAGTTTCTTGGATGAGCAGTGGCCTAACAATTCACCACTTTTAGAACCTATTCCTGGGATAAAAATCTAAAGGCAGAAATACTTCACTCACTAGCAACATGCCATTAACCCTGTCCTCTTCTCTCCTGATTTAAATATGCAGATTTACCCTCATTCAATGCAACCATGTTCCATATGTAAAATGAATGTAAATTGAATGCAGCGCTTGATGTAATTGCCCGAGGAGCACAGTTTCTCCATAGATGAAAAATATGCTAATTATTGTTCCTGCATATCCAGGAAAATCATGCAAAATGGCACGTTAACTCGTGCTGATTAAAAAAAATCCATGTGCAATTTCAACATTGTAATCTCTCAGTAGTGAAACAAGAGAGGTGAATTGTAACTTCAAAATAACAGATGTAGCAAACTGTCTTTCAGATTGTTTTATAAAGGATGTGAAAAGCTTGAGAACCATGTACACTGCCCGGCCAAAAAAACAAAGCAAAAGTCATACGTACGGAGAGTGTGCACTGTAAAAAGTGTTGTCCCCATAGGAAATTTTAAAAATGGCGTAAGCGGTTCCATCGGCCGTTTTGTGTTCAGCCAACATCAACTTTTTATTATGTAGTAACAAGATATTAAATTAAGTTTGTTGGCTGAACACAAAACGGCAGATGGAACCGCTTACGCCAATGTTCATGCAATCAGCTGATCTTATTCATTGGGCACATATAGGTGGTCTTTCAATAAGAGCAGGTCCGGTTCAGTTCACGTGAGGGCGGTTCACTTGAGGGGAGTCAAGTTTGCATTTCCATAGCAGAGTGGCCACTAGAGGGCGCAGTGGAGCTACGCTTTATACTGGTAAAGCAGAGGAATAAATACTTTTAAACTTTCAATTACACCTCTGCCCCACTAAGTACTACGTTTTAACAACTTGTTATGCAGTGTTAAATACATAATGCCATTCAAACAAGAAATACATGTTTTTGTAATTATCAAAGCGAGTCTCCAACCTTGCTATCAAGCTATAGCTTTGTTTTGCTACATTATTTACTCAAATTTAAGCACTGACAAGCTATAATTGTTTCTACTTTTAGGCTTGTATTTGGTCGAGTGCTCCAGCGCTGCAGACCCTAGTCCTAAAGTGGTCTGAGTTGGGAGCGGCTTGGACCCACCTTTGGGAGCGGTATGGTTCGTTGAATGCTGTCCCTGTCAAAAGACGCCTATAGTTTTGCTTAACCTAAAACTGACCAGCTATTTGCTTAGTTAAATCCAGGTGGCGGCTTCAATTTTAGCCAGACAGTGTAACTTCACAATGTATTTTAATTTTTAACTTTGACTCTTCAAAACCGATTCCTCATGGCAGCTTTTTCCAAGTTTACGCTAACACAGCTACTGTATTCCCAAATTCCAGCCTGTTGCAGCCCCCCTATTCATCCAAAATTCCCCTGCAGCCCCCTGACAACACAAATTAACTGTATTGATGAGAATATGTTCATAACTCATGGCATGAATTTATATTAATTAAAGTGGAATAGACTGATTTCAAAGGTGTATATTTAAAAATACATTCATAATTCATTTCAAACTCATTACTTTTCTATATGCTTGTCATCCCAACAAGGGGTACGGGGACCTTGGAATAATTTCAGGTAATAAGATGAAACTAATTTTTATTTTTGATTATTATGCTCAAAGAAAATACATTTTAAAACATTTAACTGTAAAGAATGAGATTTTGAGAGTATTTAGCATCTTTTACCTGATAAATTGGGAGTTCATCCACTTTCTAACTAATCAACATATCCATCGAGGCAGGGGGTACTTGGAGCATAAATGAAAGGCCCAAGGGGTACATGAGACAAAAAAGGTTTGGAACCACTGATGTAGACAACCTTTGGGCCTATACCATTGGGAACCATGCCTATACTGCCCCGGAGGCCTATCTTCATCCACACTTTACCAGGTGCAGGAGAATCTTCAATGCAACAGAATACTGCCTTTGACATAGCAACCAATCCCCTAAAGATGACTGTACTTCCTATAGCTGCAGGGGCTCTGTGTTATTGATAAGCCAGTGCAACATGATAAAACCTTGAAATGAAAATGTAAATTGTTTCCTACATCTATTTTGAATGCTCACATTTTAGATAGTAAATAAAGAGATCAATTAGAAACTTTTGATGTAGATTGTTGATCATATGATAATGTATTGCAACTTTTCTTTCTTTCAATGTTGTTTAGTTTTTGAATAAAGTAGTTATTAATGAATCTGCAATTGTTGTTGACAAATGATTCCTCGGAGCAACATCTGAACGTGCTCCTGATGTTGGATTACCAAGTGTATTACCAAATTACAGCTCAAATACCACAGTAATGGGAAGTAATGAAGCGCTGTGTGATTAAGACAAACGGCTCGTCAGCTGCACCATTACTCTGCATTTGGATATTTATCTTTTAATTCTGCCACTTTTCAAGCCTTCAGGTTCACTGAAGACTATAGGGAGGAGACTATAGGGAATTCATGTGACTTACTGGCTTGGCAGGGCACCAGATGAATTGCAGGGAGAGAATATTTCAGGTTGTCTGTATTTATTTCAGTCTTTATGTTACGCTGTGGTGTGCCATGGAAGAAGTACTTAATATTCTTACTTAAGTAAAAGTGCAGATACAAGACCAAGAATTTACTTAAGTTAAAGTATCAGATAAAATTTCTACTTAAGTAAAAGTATAAAAGTATCCACTGTAAAATGTACTTCATAAGTAAAAAGTAAAAGTATTTTTTAAGAGTTGCATGTGCAGGATTTTTTTTTATCCTGCACATGCAACCCACACACGCAAAATCAATAATGAAAAAACACTCACCTGTGAATATAGCAGCTTATGCCCTTTAACGTGTCCCATATGACCTGCTCCCTTGTCGGGTCCCACTTTCCTGTCCGCAAACCCTTTTACTTCTTCTTCTTCTGGTGCTGCTCTTCTTGGGCGTGCCAAATATGATGAATAAATATACTTCATTCATAATAAATATACGTCATTTCAGAATCAGAAAACACTATCAGGTCAAAAACAAACAAGCATGTGCACAATAGTTCACACGATTCAACTAAATAATTTCACAATAAAAACAAACTCCAGAACAAACTGAGGTTGCATCAGAGTTAGAAAAGGGGGCATCTTAATACATTGTTAGGCAACTAAAATTGTGGGTGCAAACAATTTAAAATGAGTACAACATAAGGTGATCCAAATCTGTAGCAGGTCTGAGGGAGGAGCAGCTCACCAGGGCTGTTTAAGGCAGTTTTTAAGTAGGAAATTACAAGTTAAATAATACCAATAAGCAACTCAAATACACACACTTCTTTTCTTTTTACCAGGGCTAGCAGAGTCCACCACAGCAAGCAGAGCTGTTTAAAAGCCTATTCTCTGAGCTGCAGGAAGTCAATGCAGAGACCTGAGTGTAACCCAGTGAAAAAAAATCTATTGAGGATAATCTTTCTGTGGCAAAGGTAAAATTTCCCACCCCTTTCCATTCCCTGAAAGCACCATGGTCCCTTGACAGGTTACCCAGCCAATCAGGTTAGGAGGGAAACAGCGCTGCAGAGAGCCATCCTGTGGATTGGGGACTTCTCTAGGCTGTATTGGATTGCTGGAATTGGTGAGCTTGAATGTTTGTTTGATTTAAACATGTGAACCTCGCATGCTACGCTAATTGTGGTGTGTCTAGGCCTCAGGGAAGCCTGTACTGCACTTTTAACCTTTAGCATTAGCATTCCTTCACTTCTTTTTGTTCTATAAATGGTTTATTCAACTGAATGTTTTATCGTATTATGTTATTGAATGTAATACTGAACATTGTATAATTCACCATCTTTACTGATGTGATCCTCTACTACGTCTATAAATGAATTGTGCACTAGAAGATGTGAAATTAGGGAGGTCTCAATTCAGTCTCCGCGAAGTTGCTGCAACTGAATTGAGTTCTTGGCTTGTCTCCGGGAGTCTTTGCGGAGACGTCTCCGAGACCAAACTAGTGTCCAGGCCGGTGAGATAGGCCCTTTTAGTCGTGATCTGACTGGATCTTCTGTGCGACTCCCCTGTGAACTATGATTGGAACAACACATCATCACTAAGGAGCGGCCATTAGTGATGGGATTTTTGGCTCTTTTAGGTGAGCCGGATCATTTGGATCAGCTCATCAAAAAGAGCCGGCTCTTTTGGCTCCCAAATGGCTCTTTTTAAATACTATATATTTTCAATTAACAGAAGGTTTTAGCAGAGATTTTGCTTAGTGACCTGTTAAATGAACCATTCTACACATAACCATAATTACTCATATTGATTAAAATGAAGTATTGTTATATTTTCATGGTTGAAAGTCACACAAAGCACCTATTTTAAGTAAAGCTTACATTAAAAGGTAACACAACATCAATAGCTGACAAGCTCATAATGTAGCATGCATTATGCAGCATTCAGCTTTATTGTTTTGGAGGGAAAGAGCCTCCAAATGCTGCTTAGTTTTCTGTTACTCATGATTTTACAAACCGCACCAATCCTGTCGTTCTGTCCTCCATGGCCCGTGCCTGTACGCACGGTGCACCAGACTGTTGGAGCAGGAGTTCAGCACGGCCCCTCTCTCTCCCTTTCTCTCTCTCTTTTTCTCTCTCTCTTTTTCTCTCTCTCTCTTTCTCTCTCTCTCTCTGCGCTGAGACATGCGGAGAAATCGTGTTGCGCTTAGACAAAAAAAAAAGAAAGAAACGGCTCGCGGGTGAGAGTCGGCTCTTGTCGTTCACTTTGCACCGACTCGTTCACGATCGACCCATCACTAGCGGCCATCATGGGAAGGATCATGGGAGGCGTCGCCGTGAATGCCTGCACCACCCCCATCCAGCCTGTCAGTCCTTGGGAGTGGATCCCCCATTCATGTGGACCTCCCCGAGGTTTCTCCTTTTGTCCCAAAGGGTTTTTGAGTTTTTCCTTGCCGAGAAGGAGGGTCTAAGGACAGGTGATGCTCCAGCACTATTAATATTCACTAATTGTCTTTCTTTTTCTTGTGAAGCCCTGCAAGGTGACTTTGTTGTGATTTTGGGCTATACAAAATAAATTGAATTGGATCGGGCATAGAAGGACAGGTTCTTCCTGTGTCTTGGACGAATTTTCTCCAGATGCTCAGTTTTTTCCTATACCAACCCAAAAGCAATGCACCATGGGCTAACGCCTCCAAATATGTAATCTGTGAACCTCCTCAAGATATGGGACGCCTGCATTGATTTTCCTGCTAACATAAAGGTCCAAAATATTGAAGGATGGGTCAAAGACAGGACACGTTTTCTCAAAGGGAATCAACAACTATACCGTAAAATACTGAATCTTCTTTAAAAAGTCATAATTCTTGACTACTTGATCGCCTTTGCAAACAAGCTCCAGGTTACCCTTGTTAACCAAATCCATTAAAGCCACCGAGTGTAAAAACGCTCTCGCCACTTGTTGTTTTATGACAGTTTTTCCTCTGTTTCTCCTCCACTGACCAGCGCTGTCCATTTAGCTGAGCCTATTAGCAGAGGTTGTCTGGGGAGAGCTATGGCCAGTCAGAGCCGCGCGAATAATCAGGCAGCGGGGATCTGTTTGAGTCTGTAGGGAAACGAGCTGCTTGTGTTGTTTCGCTGTTCAAAATGAAGCAAGCATTAAGGAGCTCCACAGAGAGGGAAAGCAGCAAAGTACACTGTATAAGGTATGCACCTTTTACACTATTACCATTATCTTTTTTTCCCTTTATAATTTTGGTTGCATTGAAGGCTCTTTTGCATTGTATGAAAACACATGGATCAGTCAAGGTTGACTTAAATGTATAAGTACTTTTTAGATCAAGACCACTAGTTCACAATTTTTCACACCAAGTAGAGAATAATGGTCACTAAACAAAGACAAAACCAAGTTAAAACTATGGGGGGGAAATGGGTAAAGTACTGTAACTCATAAATAGTCATGAGTAAGGATACAAATGTAAATAAAACCACATAAAACACATTACTTATTGAAAATGTATGTTTTTTTTGCATGCTTGTATCCAGACTAGGCATCCACACTAGTCACCCATGTTTATTCTAAACTGCAGAACTTCTCTGGCAGGCAAACCGCTGCTGGAGGCGGGACTAAGGCTTGAAACACATGCGCACAACAGCCAATCACAGCGGATGTGACGACGTAGTGCGAGAAGCGAGTTGTGTTGTCAAAGTTTAGTGAGACTTAGCAATGATTGCAAAATGACAAGACAAAGTTAATGCTGACCCAACAAATATCTGTTTTGTCACAGTTTACAATAAGTGGCAAAGAGAAACAGACCAGCACTGGTGAGAAACATGAGTGCACACCTTCAAAAACTGCTCTTATTATGGCTTTGAATATATTACCAATATATTTATACACAGAGGTTCACCAGAAAGAAGTGGGTGTAGTTGACCAGACTAGTGTTCGAGCCACATGTGCATGTTTGAGTAATCTTTAATTGTTTCCCAGTGGCTATTTTTGTGGCACCGCAACAGCTCATGAAAAACACTTCCTGTTCCCAAAAGCTCCTCCTGAGTCAGTGGCTGCATCTAAAATGGGAAATAAGCCTAGGAAATTTCCTCACCTTATTGTTGACCTGGACGTGCGTCATCGACCGCCAGGACAAGGAGCGTCTAAATTCACCAGTTCAATGAGGAAGGAGCAAAGAAATTAGCAGTGATGCTCCCTATCATAGTTACTTTAGCATAGGAACCTCTGGAGGTCCCTTATCAGCGTCAGGAGCTATGAGGATATCCCACAATCCTTTGCACAGTCCTTTTTTCGGAAACACTCAAGGGTTTTCGTAAATTACCGATCTCTGCACGGACACTGTTTATGATTGACAGACACGAGTTTAATTCAATAAAATGATCTGCACAAGACAAACTTTATAAAAGTGACTAAATAAATGCCCAGAGCCTCCACAGAGCAGCCTCAGTCTGTAATGATCTCTGCAGTATAAGGACTAAACGAAGCGGTTTCACCGCTTTAGTTAGAAAATCAATGTAATATGCAAATTAGCCACATGCTGAATGGCCGATAATAACATGCGAAGGAGCTCCCTGTGCGTAATGCTGCTCCGATGATGAACCAAAGACAGAATTTGTAAAACTGATTTTACTTATCGTCTGTTTTCTGTCTGGCTTCATAGAGTCCTGATGTTTGCCTGAAGATTATAAAGTGCTGTTTATTGAAAACAGTTGACAATCTGTTTAAAGTCAGTGGTGGG
>OMNZ01026242.1:0-14946 GCA_900303255.1 Lesueurigobius sanzi | reverse complement strand
AAAATTGTATACATTTTTCATGCAATTAAGCATTTTTCATAGGCAAAAATTCTTCAGTCTTCATCTGTACTCTGTAGTTGAAGTGTAGGACGTTTCGATCTTACTCCAAAGATCGTCATCAGCTACTGAAGGTCTGGAGCACGCTGTGGGTATATAAAGCTAGTGAACCAGCAGGAGGAGTCCACCTCTAGGCCCCTCCTCTCAGTGCTAAAGGTAAAGTACTTAACGAGGGTCCATTGTCTCCCTGAGCTACTCTCTAAGTCGTTGGTTCACTAGCTTTATATACCCACAGCGTGCTCCAGACCTTCAGTAGCTGATGACGATCTTTGGAGTAAGATCGAAACGTCCTACACTTCAACTACAGAGTACAGATGAAGACTGAAGAATTTTTGCCTACGATGGACAACTCCTGTACGACTGAGAACCTACACAAAAGCATTTTTCATGATCGTTTTTAATGTTATTTTAGTAAAGCCGGACGTATTGTCTGCTTGACTAGTTTCGGCTAACTTCCTGTAGCCTTCATCAGAAGCGTCATGTGATGGTAAAGTGACATGTCCTAGGCGGCTTACATGGATTTGCCAGTCAGCAGGGGAAGTTTGTGCCCCCTACTGACTGACTGCTTCTCCAGGACCACGTCCCAGAGAGAAAGGATGTACGCTCCGTCGTCCCGGTTCATAGACCAACTCCAGATCAAATCCATGTAAGCAGCCTCGGACACGTCACTTCACTATCACGTGGCACTTCTGATGAAGGCTACAGGAATGTTAAACACAGTTTAAACTAATTATTTCTCTGAAGGGAACGTGTAACGTCAAAGGCGGTTTTCTTACAAACTCCTTTCCATTGTGGCCAATATTTATATTTTAGTTTAAGTTTTGTTTGAAGGATTTGTTGATACAATCTAACTGCTAGCCTGAAATGTTGGGCTTCAAACCTCCAGAAATTAGTAAATTTTACAGACGTTTTCAATAAAAACTAGTTTATTCAAGGACAAATTAAGATGAAAAGTCTTATTGTATCTACGTATTTCAACAAAATAATCTCACACATATAAGCCTGGCTCTGTCCGTAATTCTGATTTTTGTATAATAAATGACAGCAAACCTGCACTTTTTAAATATATTTACATACGTCAGTAAACTACAGAAAAAGTTTCAAATTCTTATGCAGTTTCTTGCCTTAAGATAAACATTGAGGTGAAAATGGTGCAGTTGGTTAAGTCTTTGTCCCAAACTAGAAGGTCATCAGTTCAAACCTTGGTGTGACATTAGATGTGGCTCTTTTTTGACAGGAATTACTGTTGAGACAACTCTAAAGAAAACACAAAAGTAAAAAGATAAAATACTAAGATATGGCTTACTTTAAATCTTCATTGTTGGTACCTGTGAAGATATAAGAGTTACTGTAAATGACAACATATTTCTATAATCACAGTTTGAAAAGCAGACATGAGATTGACTCACTCTGAATGTAGAGCTCGGCTGTAGCTGTAGACGATCCAGCGTTGTTACTGACCACACACGTGTAGCTCCCTCCATCCTCTGGACACACCTCCTTTATCTCCAGGAAGTGGAGACCAGAACGTTCATACACAGAGACACGCCCATCAGTCTGAAGCTCCGCCTCCCCCTGACAAATAATATTCAGCGATCATTCAGTCAAAATATATTTCTGGATGGATCATAGGGTCTCCTTTGAGGCAAGAACTCCACTAAAAAATGAACGGCCTCGAAATTAACTCCTCTCACCCGGAGCCATGAGCACTGAGGCTGTGGGCGTCCTGTGGTTTTGGCTGAAAACTTCACTGTTTGTCCCGGTTTGGCAGAGACTCTGCTGGGTTTGGTGACGAAACGTGGTGGACTCTCTCCCCAAATACTGGCTCTGCCCTCCACCGCTGGAACTGCAGATCTGCACCTGAAGTCATGGGGAGACGGGAAACTTCATTAGCAGTGCTGTGTGGTATTTCATGTTCATTTTCACATCTGTGTCAGCTGTTTCTGACATTTAGCGACACAATCAATCAATCAGAAATACTTTACTTGTCCCCGAGGGGCAATTAAAAGGCATGCAGAGTAGTGCACAAATCCAAAGTAGGGTCAAGGCGAGGATTAAACAGAGAGTAGCTTTAAGGATGACAAATCTGTGCAGTGTTTTATGTTTTTAACAATAAAATATAATATTAAATACTGTTTAACTTCAAATATTATCCCAGAACGGAAAACAAGGTAAAGAAACTCAGCTCTAATTTCTGTGCCTTCAAATTGCCAGCAAAGTAAGCACAAAACTGTTTGAATAAGGCTAAAACTATTGCTGTGAGAATGGGCAGTGGTTCCCAACCTTTTCTAGCCTGAGCCACTC
The DNA here is from genome assembly GCA_900303255.1 of Lesueurigobius sanzi. Taxonomy (NCBI): domain Eukaryota; kingdom Metazoa; phylum Chordata; class Actinopteri; order Gobiiformes; family Gobiidae; genus Lesueurigobius; species Lesueurigobius sanzi. The sequence continues at coordinate 12,585 of OMNZ01026242.1, read as the reverse complement.
CCTGCTCATTGCTCAAGCTACAAAAAGGCCACGCCACCCGGTCAAAACCTAGGCTGCCTAAATGCATTCAAATGTAAAAATTGTGTACAAATAGGATTTATTTCAAACAAATAAAATGAATTTGTAGAGTTTCCTGCACATGCAGCCCTTTCTTAGGCATAGCCTATGTCCATCCATCCATCCAGCTTCTTCCGCTTATCTCTTGCCGGGTCGCGGAGGCAGCAGTCCAAGCTGCCCGGATCACACTCCGCCAGTCCCTTATGGCTCCTCCTGCCGGTGGTGGGTCCACGGGAGGACGGCCCCATGACAGGCGACGTAACCGGCCTTGATGGTCTCTTTTCATAAGGGGCTTCTGATCCGCACTTGGTCTGACCCATCACCTAGGACCTGTTTGCCATAGGAGACCCTACAGGAGCATAATGCCCCAGACAACAGAGCTCCTAGGGTCATTCACATAGCCTATGTGTTCTTTTTTTTCTATTTAATTTACTCAATATCTCATTTGACCTGACCCTCTGACCAGACAAAGCTCTGGGCCCCCCCTGCAGTTCCAGGTTGGGAACCACTGAGATAGAGGTTACATTAACCAAGAATTATCCATCATTCACTCAATATTTTTAGCTTTGACAGAAACTTTTAAAGGCCATCTGTCATTTTGATGGATTGCAAACTAAACCATAATTAGACAACAAATTGCACTCTTTCTTGTACCTTGTGTGTGAGGTCACCACTGCAGAGCGCATGGTTTCACTTTCTTACTTTAATTTCTTCACGGAAAGTAAACAGCCTATTTATGCCCCAAGGGTTTTCACATGACACAGGCCCTAGAGGCAGAGACCCTATCGACTTGGATCATAAAAACACAAAGGACAGACACACACAAAGGGAGAGAGAGGAGAGGTGAGGCAGAAGGAGATGGATCAAGTGCATCCTGTTCAGCCGAGGCTTAAGATAGCTCATGATTTTTACTACCCTTCTACTACTACAACACCACGACACTACTCTGAAAAGAACTGAGTGAAACCACTGCTTTTTCTGTTAACTGGTGACATCTCCAAAGACACCTGCTAACACGATTATAAGTTCATCCTCTGTACTCAATGATAAATCCAGTGCTAGCAGCTGTGAAAGCACACACATGTTTATGATCAGCGTGTTGGACGGACCTCACATTCCAACACTGCTGTAAATACTATGGGCTCCTGTGGAACGCATCAGGAGGGGACAGTAGCGGCAGACAGCGGAGGTGATGAACAGACTGGAGATGCACTTGGAGAAGCCCAGAGGTGAGGGATTTACAACCGTGCTCTTCTGTTGGACTGAGGACAGGGAACTAGCACGAGAGGCAGCTGGATTTAAACAACCTGTGCTATGGTGGCCAGTCAATTGGAAATGTAATAGGGATGCAGCATCTTTGACAAAAACCTTGATGTTAGTGCATATTTGACCTTTTAGTGACCCAGTGACAGTATGGGTGCAGCATGGCACCTTTGCTTTCCATCACAGCGGCCTCCTCAGCTGATAATTCTTTTCACGGTTTTGTACCAGAAACTTACCAGAAACCCTAAAAACAATTGATCCTGTAGCGTCAAAGAGGCCACTGTGATGGAAAGTAAAGGTGCCATGCTGCAGGAATACAGTCACTGGGTCACTAAAAGGTCAAATACGTGATAAAAATATAAAGTTTTTGTTGTTTCTTTTACAGAACAAGTTACATAGTGCTCCTTAGGCATAAAAACATTCTTTATTTTTATTTTACGATTTATAATTGGAAATAATGTCTCTGTTAGGATTATATGGTAACGCTATTCGGCCTGGGGAACCCCCCGCAGGCAGCAGTGGGAATTATTTAGTAAAAATCAACTTTCTATTTCATCAAACAACGGGTTAATCAACTCTGTGGCGCTGCGGTGAACACACTGTGAGCACTAAAATGCTTGATTATGGGCTTTAAATATGTGGAGGACAGTTTTGGGTTTGAACAATTAAGCATTTGTACCCAGGAAGTACAGATCGAAGCGCTGAAACATAGAAGAAGTCAACCAGGAAGAAAGGACCAAAGTAAACAGGATTAAGTCAAAACTGTGTGAATGAAGTGAAATAGTGGTCCAGGTCTGTTTTTGACAAGAGAAAAATCTTATGACATGTCAAAGTTGATGTCTCCCTTCAGGTGTACTATGCATTATTTTGCAACAATGGCTTTGTTTGACAAATGGGGAAGACATTTTGTTTTGTGCTTACCCTGTTTTAATAGAGGATGGGAGGCCATACTTCTTTCTTGAATTTTCTGCAAATTTTGAAAAAGTCACTTTTGTTAGTCTGTTTGTATACTTGGCATGAAGGCATATCAGATGTATTAAAAGTAATGTCCATTTTCACTTAATAAAATAAAATAAACTAGTACTCAAGGTGGGTCTAGCCACAGTTTAACAACAACCAGTTAGCCATTAAACTGTTGCAAATTCCTACCTCTAATAGAGAGAAAAGTGCAAAACAAATCTGGTTGTGTTTAGGACTCACTCATTGGTGGATTTACGATTCTGCAGGCTTACAGAACCTATTTTGTGAATGATGAGAAAAAGGTCTGAAACACAGCTGTGTGACAACCAATTGGAAAAAACAATAAACTAAAGGTCAAATCTACACACAAAAAATTTCTGAAAATGTTTCCAAGAGGTGTTTGTAATGAGGGAAAAAAGAGAAAAGTCTAAAGTCTTAAAAGACCTGCCATTTTTGTCCAGTAGTTGTTTGATAGGGAAGATTATCATGGAGGCAATAATAATATGGAGTGCAATATAGACTATAGTCTATATTATAGACTCCATATTAATCTATTTCCTTATAGGGTCTATAACACAGAACCTCTATGGAAATGTGTTTTCTGAATTCTGTCAACAAAAGTCAGTGAAGAGTAGATTTGTGCATGAGAGAAGTGATCAACCATTACCTTCTAAAACGATCTCCACAGAAACCTGCCGACTCCCCGCCTGATTGGTCGCTTGACACGTGTAACAGCCCAGGTCCTCGGCTGTGACTCCACCCACCAGCAAACTGAACAAGCCACGCCCACTCTGCTTCACCACACAGCGCTCTCCTCCAACCACAGGTCGCCCCTCTTTGTACCATGTGACCTGGGGCTCAGGATGACCGTGGACCTGAAACAGCGCAGACAGTATCATTTATTTTGTGACTAAACCACTTCAGTCTTCATCTGTACTCTGTAGTTGAAGTGTCAGACGTTTCGATCTTAGTCGAAAGATCGTCCTCAGCAACACGTCCGTGGGTCTCTTAAGAGCAAACCAGAAGGCTAAGATGTTTTCCAACCTTTAGTACCAAGAGAGGAGGGACTCCTCATTCTGGTTTGCTCTTAAGAGACCCACAAACGTGTTTAAGTCTTTATTCGCTGAGGACGATCTTTGAACTAAGATCGAAATGTCCGACACTTCAACTACAGAATACAGATGAAGACTGAAGAATCTTGGCCTACAATGGACAACTCCTGTACGACTGAGAACCTACACAGATGGGCTAATATTGTTTCCCATTAAAATAGAAGAGATATTCCCCCCATATTCTTAAAACAAGCTGGATCAAAAGCTGTGATTGTCCTTTCTACTCAGGAACTTTTTTATTATTATGATTATAATGTAATTGACTTTGTTAATTTGACTTTTATATGGTATACACTTTTATAGTATAATGCTAAAAAAAATTCCCAGGATGGTAATGGGCTTTTTCCATAAATTTGGGTGTTTTTACGGTTAGGGTTAGGTTTAGGCCTACGGGTAATTTGGATCAGTTTTAACTAGCGTTGTTCTCAAATGTGGCCTGTACCATCCTGGGGAAAAATGTTGCGGCCTTTCTGTGTACAGTTTGCATGTTCTCCCTGTGTCTGCGTTGGATTCCCCCAGGTGCTCCGGTTTCACCTACCACTAAAAACATGTACAATAGGCAAGGATGAATGATCTCTGTGTGTGAGTGCATGGTGGTGGTCTGAAGGTCCGTTGGCGCCAGATGTGGGCAGCCACACTTCTGTCAGTCTGCCTCAGGGCCAAAACTATAGTGATGTAAATTGTCCCATGTAAAAGCGCTTTGTGACTACGTCTGTCAAGTTTTTGTTTTGTTTTTTTCACATAAAAGGTTACATAGTGCACCTTAAAACATTAATTAAATTATGAAATAGGAAAAAAAAAGCAGGACTGTAAATGATACAACATGTATAGGCTACTTTACACCTAATATTTTCATATGCAACAGGATACTGTGGTGTGCTGCAGGCGGTACACAGATGTGCTGACAGTTTGAAGTCTTCAGACGCACGGCAGGTCATGAACTCCAACTCCCAGAAGTCACACCACTCACTGGCTTAAAGCTTTTCATGAGACGGAAAACACCAATCTTTGTCAGCAAGCCGTAAAAAGTACACACTTGCACATAATTGCAATCAAATGTTTGCACATGGTTTATTTTATAGTGTTTTTTTTGTGGGAACTGGTAGAAGAAGAATCAAAGTGTGCTTTGTGTATCATTTTCTTGTATTGCATTGGGAAAGAAATCTTATTTGTGCTTGGCTTCAAGACACTTCTTCACAAGAGTCCATTTTTCTTTCGCTCTTTTCACCCCGACAGAAGCACGGCTGCACACATCTGCACCAACTGACCCTACAACCACTCACAGTGATAAAGATATAACCAAAATACAAGCACGAGCACAATATTTTCCAGGGCCAAAAGTTCCCATGTGCATTTTATTGCTATACAAGTCTCAAGACAAATGGTGTGAAAAATTAAAACATTGAAAAGATTGTCTCTGGATGAGTTAAAATTGCTCAAAATCTAAATATTTAACCTTAATTTGAGTCATTTTGATTTACCAAGTAATACATCTGCTAGTATTTTTGAACATTATAATAAGAAAAAACATCTCATTTCAATTTAGATGAGAAAAGTCAGTTGACAAAAGATCATTCACCCTTGAATAGGTTGCGTTCATGTGTCATCAGAACATTCAGAGCCTATATTTTAAAAGTGAGGTGGAGGGCAGCTGACAATTCCATGACAATAATCTTCTATAGTGCCATAGTGTTACAACTTACTGGTATATATTTCTAAGGAGTATTTAATGAATTAATGCGTCAATCGAATGGGCTTGTGACTGGTGGTTATTGGCAGTGATTGGTATTTGTAAGAATCAGGATGCTAAGGGCTCCTCTGTCCTTTCTCCTACTAATTTAATGTAGTGTTATGCATAATGTAATACAAATTACTTGCAAAACATATAGAGATCTGCCAAATACACGACAAGGACAAAACTTAAAATATACAACAGCTGTGTCCTGCCAGTCCTGCTCTTCAGCTCAGAGTGTTGGAGAATGACTGAAAACGACCAGCAAAAACTAGCGGTCTTCCACACCAGCTGCTTGAGGAGGATCTTAAGAATTTTTTGGCCAGAAACAATCTCCAATCAAGCTCTTCTTACCAAATGCAATCAGGAAGACATCCCTACGGTCATAATGAAGCGAAGATGGACTTGGTTAGGACATGAATCCTGACTCTATCACCAAAACTACCCTCTGAAGGCAAAAGGAAGACAGGAAGCCCCAAAACCACCTGGAGGCAGACAGTGGAGGCTGAGATGAAGGACAAAAACCTCACCTGGGGCCTCCTGCAGAACAAGGCTAAGGACAGGAGGAGATGGCGAGACTTTGTTGCTGCCCTACACACCTAGGGTGTACCGGGCAGTAAGTAAGTAAGTAATTCAAATGACATAACAGAATATCTTAATCTGATGACTGTATATTCATCTGCTGTCTATAAATTTTTTCAATACTTTTCAATACATTTGTATTGTGTTGTGAAGCACTTTGTGACTTTTGTCTGTGAAAGCTGCTATATAAATAAAATTTACTTACTTACTTACAATACGAAAGGGGGTAGGCACTAATAATCTTAGGCTGCCTTAGGAGCAATGACGCTGGGGGAAGTATACGGTACACTGAGCCCTATCCTCTTGTTCTTATTGTCTATATTATGTATATATTTTACCTTTTATCTGTTCATTACTGTTCACATTGTGTCCCTCTTCCTCTCCCTTGTTTCTGTTCGCCGACTGAGACCCTTCCACCTGCTGCTAATCGTGGACTTAAGGATGGGTGGATTTTATGCAGCAAAAATCTGGAACAGTCTGCCAGAAGGTGTGAGACAGGCCTCAACTTTGACAATGTTTAAATCTAGGCTGAAAACGGTTCTTTTTAACTTTGCATATGTCAACTGAAAGTATTTTTTCTGCACTCTTCACTTTTAATGTCACTTTTAATGTAATTAGTTAATGATTATATTTGTTTTATTGATTGATTTTATCTGCTTTCTTGTAATTTTATGAAATTGGGAAGCACTTTGAATTGCCTTGTGTATGAATTGTGCTCTACAAATAAATTTGCCTTGCCTTGCCATTTCACGTTGTTTGGACATTGTATGTGTTTGAATGAGTGTGGGCCCTATGGGAAGTTTTTTTTTTGTGATAATGGGCTTTACAAAAATAAATTGATTGATTGAACTATGGTGACTGTCAAAATGCAGATATCTAGTCTTAGTTCATTGCTAATTTCAGCACATAAGAACTGTGGTCTAATTAAATTCTCATACAAAATGTGTACAAAAGTGGAGACAATAATAAAAAATGTGTACATGATGTTGGCCAGTAGAAAGGACTTTCACCCATGAGAATAATATGGCTGTTTTGTGAATCCAAATAATGATCAAGTATAATTTTGTTTAATTTTCTTTTGGGTAACGTCTTTCAAAAACAGTTTCTCTCTCATAGAGCTGTGGCACCTGCTCCAACTGAAATAGCATTCTACAACGTGAACGTGACCTATTGTAATGAAATGATTGCATTTGGATTACTGAAGATACACACCGAATCCTGGTCATTAATTTCAGTCAATGTGAGGTACAGACGGTGCATTCGGGGTGCGTGGGAGACCGGAAACTCCTGCTGAACTCGATCCCTGCAGCCCTCGTGTGAATTCCTGAGCCAATCCATGTTTTGTGTCGGGCCTCTTCAGAAACAATGAGGCCGATCGGTGGCTGACTGCTTCTCATTAGGACACAGCTGCTCACAAGATCTGAGGAGGTTTATGCTAATCCTAAACTGTGTCTGTGCAGCAACGAACACTGTAGAAGACTGGGAACGTTCAATATCAAATCATTTCCGTACAAGCATGGAGAATGGATTTGAAATTTAGAATCAAATTCCTACTTTTTGAGAACCTTTTGCAATATTGGAACCAGTGGCTTCGCTAGGGATCATTTTTCTCTGTAATTTGATGGACAGTGGTGTAAAAAATCTGTTGTGAGCTACTTTTATCATTAATAAATCTCTCATTATATGCATATTTTTAGGTGTTTAAACTGATATTCCTTTGAGTTATGTTAGGAAAAAGACCTGTCAAGAGTGAAACAGGAAAAAGAGCCTTTTCCTATTACGCCGCCCACAAATGGAACCAAGTCCAAAGACTTTTAAAAATGAACTCTCTAGTGCCTCTCCCTCATCTGAGATCCTCATTAGCAGATAATATAAACATAGATGTACGTGTTTTTTCTGTCTGTTGTATTGTTATACTCTGCTATAAAACAGGGCTCTCATGAAAAAGAGAGTCTTGTACTCTCATTGGGCCCTCTCTGTATAAATAAAGGCAAATAAAATAAATATTCACTGTTGGAAATGTAAATAGGAGTTTTTTGGCATTTCCTCAAATGTCCTTTTTAATGTAATTATGGATTGGTTTTGAACCCATCAAAGGGACAGACGGCCTTAAAAATGCTTTGTCACAGCTGCAAATATTCCGTTAATTTCATTAATGTGATTGTAACACTCCTGGATGATTGAGACCTTAGACCAAGGGTGCCCAAAGACTAATTTCTGTTGGCCCTCAAGCTTCTTGCTGACTTGGCACACATCACCAGAGATGGTACTTAATTCTACAAAATTGTAACCACAATATCATCATTTTGGTGTGAGACAGAGCTGCTAAATGAAAGTGTGGTTCCACAGTTAAAATCTCTAATTGTGGTGATGAGATTTATGGCTCTTTTTAAAGGGAGCCGAATCTTTGGGATCTGTTCATGTCAAAGAGCCGTTCAAACGACTGGCTCCTTTTTATACTGTTTAGCACGAGGACAGCTAAAGAAAAACGCATATTATCAGTAGGTATTGGGCTGATTTACTTTTAGGTACTGGGCACATTTCTTATTCAAATCAACCAAAAGGGCTAAAACTGGACTAAACCAGGTCTAAATCAAGACTAAAACTGGACTAAACCAAGTCTAAAACTGGGCTAAACAGGGTCTAAATCAGGTCCAAACTGGGGCTGAAACGGGACCAAAACTGGACTAGACAAGATCCAAAATCAGGGTTAAACCAGATGAAACCAAATGATGAGGGAGATGATTTTTTCACCTTCTCTGGTGTTGTGCTGATTCTTGAGTCCATTTAGTCTAAATCTATGTCAAATTGACAGACAAAAAAGAATCCGTCTCTTTTCACAATTGAGATCCAGTTCGAATCGTTCACCTTAAAGAGCCGTTCAAAAGAGCCGAGTCGGTCATGAACGTCACATCACTATCCAATTGAATGTTTCACGTCACTTAAATACACGGTCCGTGATTAAAAAAGTTTGGACGCCTGGCTCAGACGGACAAGTGCGCCCCCTCCCCTCCCTCCCTCCCTCCCCCTCACCCGTAACAGGGCATTATGTTCTCACCTTGCCCTCCAGTCGGGCGTCCCCACCCAGAGCCACCCGCACGTTTCGAGGCGGCCGGACAAAGGCTGGAGGCTGGCCGCTGTGGGAGCCGCCTCCCGTCACCGCAGAGGAGGCGGAGGCAAGGCGCACGTCACTCATGGCACTGAGAGAGAGACAATCACAAAACACATTACAATAGTAGATTCTCCTTTCCCCCCACAGCAGTCGGCCTTCTGAACACGTACTCTTAGCTGGCTTCACAGGCGGTAACTACTGTATGTGTGTGGATCTCTATTCTGTCATTATTGTAACTAATAACTGTAATTTTTGGTTGTGACTGGACATGGAGGTCCCCGTCCTCTTTTGGGGGTCCTAATGAGGGGATGTATTCTAGCAATTCATTCATTTGCTTTCAACTTTTATCAATGTGATGGTTATGCAAAAACTGTGCTGTGTCCACCAGTCACTGACACATGTGTTTTATTTATGAACGTGGAGATGATTGTGGTGTGTGTTTTCTTTTATACTTTTGTAATACAGCTAATGTCAGCCCAGTAGCCCAAGTTTATCTTCTGAAGGAAGCAGTACGGCTTTCGAAACATGTTAAGGTAATTGAACAACACATCGCTTACCTTATTGTCTGATATAGAAGAAACTTCAAACAGTAAAGTAACTAAAAGACAAGATGAACGCCATTCAGAACATTTTTCTAAATAGTTGCTCTAGAGTCTTGGAGAGGTTAAGCAGAGAATTAAGTGTGTCCGTGTGTAGTTCAAAGACAGGTGCAAACATCCGTGAGAATGAGACGGTCAGTGAACACATCATCATGTGACTGTCTACGCATGGATGGACTTCAGTGAAGAAAACAGCCTGATCTACTCCTGTCCTGTCTGTCAGACATGTAGTGACAACTGTAGAGCTTTTACAGTATGTGGGTGTATAAATTCATAATTAGTAATGAATACAATGAATGCTGGTGTCTTTTTGCAATATGAAAGTGACTATAAGCTTCAAATATGTGCCTTTTTACTATCGCTGCTAAAATAGGGGCCTCATGTATTTGCCCTGCTCTGATTGGTGCCGTGATGTAATGCCAGTGTGAAAATAAACAGCCAGGCTTCTGTAGATATTTCCGTTTTATCAGTGCGTGTTTTCAGAGCAAACAGCTGGTGTCACATTCCCTCTGCTCGGTCACAGTATCAGTGCCTTACATGGGCTCAAACACAACCGATCTGCGATGTTTTTGTGTCTAACATGAAACTGAGATCATATTGTGGCTTTAACAGCCGCGTATGGCCATGTAGCCTAAATAAAGTAAGAGTGTGTCACCCCCGGACATACAGTATAGTGCACTTGGTTGTTTTATGAATTTGCCATATACGTATTTAAAACACCTCTCTCTTCAAACCCTGTTGGTCAGACATTGTTCACTTCTCTGTTGTGGCAGATTAAGGTGAGACACTGCTGGTGAATAGGAAAAACATGTAAATTTAGTGGGGTTTTTTTCAAACTTCTGCTGTATATTACTGACATAAATATGAAGAAAAAAAATGTACTGCAAGTTTTTCGTCAATTTATGTTTACATATCGGTAACTCCCGGCAACTGAATTGAAATAATGGATGAAGCCAGATTTAAATGTATGGTTTTATTTTGTTGATATATTAGTTACAAAGATTTGTTCAGATGGGATTTTGAATATTTAGTTTTGTTTCTGAATAAGCTGGTTATTAAAAAATAAAAAAATAAAAAAACAAAACAATTTTTGCCTGGTTTTTGGGGTTCAAAACTAGCCTGGCTAGCGCCAGACTAAATATCACAAGTGAATATTTAGTCTGGGAACCACCCATTCATTTTCTCGTAGGAGAGGTGTGGTTTACGATTGTCCATAGTCGTTTATTGGGTGCTACGAATGTCTATCATATGCATCTGCAGTAGCCCAGAGCCAATCGTATCAATTGTACCTGATGACGTATGAGCCTCAGCTAATCCAGTCTGTCCAATAGTACGCGTCATCGTCTTTCCGCCCCTCCCCCGTTCTGTGATTGGTCCCCAAATCCCTGTCCAGATTTCGGACTTGGTTTCCAGGCTGTTGAGCAGTTCGAAAAGATTTGAGCGTGAGCAGCATGGGTATAGGAATTGAATATTTAAAAGGACCTTCTGAACAAACTTTACAAATATTAGTACAATAGGGGGGTTCACAACAGAATGGTATAAGTAAAGTTTTCTAAATTTTGCCAGATTGTATTTTGCCTTGTTCAATTACTGCACATTTAGGGGGAGGCAGAAAGCGATCTGGCAAAATGTGGCGAAAATTAATTTTATGATCCACCCTAAAGTACAAGAGTGGATTGTTTGATGGCTGTAAGTGCTACTAAAGTGGAGAAGTTGTGCATTTTGAGAAAATGGTCATTAAAGTTACAATTTACTGTGTAAATATATGGAGTATCACTGAATCAGTGCATTTATTGGCCATTTATTTGTTTCCAGGTGAAAGTAAACATGTTAAGAGTTTAAAATAGCCCAAAATCTGAAAACTAAACATAATTATTGTCTTTTGCCTGTAGTGTCTTCCCTTAATTTTGCGAACTTTGGAAGAGACAATGTAAGCAAAGCTAAAGTAGAGCTGAACTGTCTCGTTCACCTGTTCCCACACACTGAGATAACGGCTGAATGTTACCACAGTGATGGCAGATACCAGAACACTGACACACTGTGGCCTCATCACTTGCACAGCCTTGTGTTCATGACCTGAGCCAACAGAGAACGCTGGCACAGGTCGAGTCACGCAGCAACATTATCAGCAGCATACAACCTGTTTTTCTACAGGCATTTAAGGAGCTCCCAATTGGGTTTGCAAAGTTCAAGCAAAAAAAAAGTGCTACGTAGATCACATCAGTCTAATGACATTCTGAAGAAGTAGTGTATTGCTTCATATTGCTTTGGGTAATAGCTCTGTCATTACCAGAACAATCCACATGAAAAACTGTCAGTTTTAACCAATAACTATGGTACAGTTATTTTCTCATATGTGTCCAAAAGTGACTCACCTGAACAAGAGATTCTATCTTTCTGGGACGTTCCAGGTTAAATAAAGGTCTCATAAAAAATAAAACAAGGAAAAACTTAATTTTCTTTTACAAAAATGTCAATATTTACTGTATCACAATACGTATTGTGTGATATACAAGGTGTAGTATCTTTACAATAAATTAAAAAAAAATACTAAAAAGGCAGTTGATAAGGTTTGTTCTATTGTAATCAGTGTTCATCAAAGTGTGTACATTGAAATTGTGAATTCAAAAGTGAATGTGTGGTAGGGCTGCACAATATATCACAAAAAATATTGTATTGCAATATTAGGTGATGCAATATCCGTATCGCAAGAAGTCACAAAATATTGCAAATTCACTTAAGTCTTCCATCTGACTGAGATTTGAGATTATTTTTTGACAAAACTCTGTAAAACCAAACTTGCATGGAACTTATGAATGTGCTTTACTCATGAATGTTCTTACTTTCCAAATTTAGTAAGTTTTTTGGCCTTGGTCTGGTTCTGATTTAGTGTTTTTGGAGTCTTCTTTTGACACAATTTGCTGAAAAAGATATTACATGTGTCTGAATTGAATGGCACGGTTGATCCAAGTATCACAATAATAGCGTTATCGCGATATTGCATGCCCATATCGCATATCGCAAGTTTTTTCAACATCGTGCAGCCCTAATGTGTGGTGTAGAATCATGGGCAGTCGAATAATTGGTCCATTTTTCAAAGGCATCAATTACTGCAAATGTTTACCTTGACCTTTTGACTGAATATGTGGCACCAACTGAATGACCTTC
>OMNZ01026235.1:0-19182 GCA_900303255.1 Lesueurigobius sanzi | reverse complement strand
AGAAGAGAGACAGAGAGGAAGGAGAGAGAGAGAGAGGGAGGGAGGGAGGAAGGAAGGAAGGAGAGAGAGAAAGAGACAGACAGATACAGGGGAAGGAGATAGGGAGAGGAAGAAGAGAGAAAAAGAAAGAGAGAGGAAGGAGAGGGTGAGGGAGAGGAAGGAGACACAGAGGAGGGAGAGAGACAGACAACAGTTGCTACATATTTTTAATCTTTCACCATATTTATACAAAAATATAATGCAAATCAAGGTGAAAGTATTCTAAGTAATCAGAATACAGTACACTGATTGGGCAAAGTAACTGAATACATTACAAAATACATTTTAAGACAAGTAGTCAGTATTCTGTAACTGAATACAACTTCAAAGTATTCTCCCCAACACTGGTCATCCTGCACAAAACTCATCGTATCAGGGAGAAGCTTCCTCCACACTGATGCTTGTCCGCTCCCGTGTGACTGAGTCCAAAAACAACATGAATTGATTTCATTCAGGTTTGGGTGACTCGGACCATTATTTCAGCCGTCAACACAAACAGAATTGTCACTGTCACTTCCTATCTCCTCTTAATCCGTCGCATATCAGACTCTGCCACAACTTTAAGAAGATTATCTCCCACAATCCCCAAATTTATGCGCCCAGTGAACTTGGGATGAGTTTTGATCCAACACTAGATTTCATTGTTCTTCAACAGCCATTTAATTGCTGGCGCTACTTAAGCAGTGTTCTACACCAACTGGGATTTTAATTACTATGGAGTTGCCAGCTGTTAACCATTAAGAAATGATGGCGATGACCAATGGATTGAGAAATAAAATCTGCAGCACTGAGACGCCCAGCGATGCATGCCATACAGCTGCTCCCAATAATTGGTTGTTTCCTAACAATCGACGTTTGACAGTGCATGATTATTCGTCCAACACAGCGATAAACTGATGATGTTTCTATTGGCCCAGGACGGTGTGTAGTTAGGAAGAGATACAGGGATAGCCCCGCAGAGTCTACTGTGGTTAATGGAACTGAAAATAGTGCGAGAATTACTCACCCTGTACCAAACAATCTCCCGTAGCCTTCCGTCCGTTTTGAAGTTGCATTTGAGGGTGACAGTTTCGCCGACAACAACAGGAGGCAGTGGTTCTATGGTCACGGTCAAATATCCTTGGGGGGAAAAAAGAAAAAGAAATGACTGATTATAAAGAGAAGCCTTGATAGCAGAAAACCCTTAACAAGGTGTGAGGCTGAATTGTTTTGCTTTCACCATGAAAATAATGGCATTCGGACAGTTTGTTCCAAATGTTTCTTTTATGCAGCCAAGTTCACTTAGGGAAGTCATCACAACGGAATTGTGTTTCGAGCCTTTGTCTGAACAACAGGGAGGAATGCCATACAAAACTTTGATTCACTAAATACTGAATAAATATTGAACACTCTCGTGCAGTATTTGACCTTAGTTTCCCATGCTGGAACATGTCAGCTAATTGGGCAATAATAACAAGTAATGAATGGTGACATGAAGAAGGTTACAATGATGACACTAAAACAACCTTGAGTGTTTACAATAGTGTGTAATGCTTGTTTATTTTGTATCACTAAATAAGAGAAAAACCCTTGATAATTCCTCTATTTCATGTTTATTTCATAAAACTCTACAATACAACAACAGTGTTACTGAATACTGATACTTAAACTGCATTTTGTAACGTTTTCTGTTACTTTGTCCAATCAAGGTATTGTATTCTGAATACTTAGAATACTTTTACCATTATGAAAAAATGTGCATTTGTATTGTGCAAAAAATTTAGATTGCAAATTCACCTGGAGCTCAGCACATATTAAAGTTTCCCCTGGTCGTTGTGATCTTTTCCCTCTTCATGTCGTGCAATATGAAGCTAAAATGAATTTCAACCTGGATAGACTCAGACAGAGACAAAGCAGTGATTAGGAAGATTTATTGACATGATTTCTTTTAGCGATCAGACCCCGGCAGAAGTCGTTGATGTATGAATTGGTGTTAGTATGATAGGTAGATTTGAGTAGGGATGACTTCCCCCGGAGCCTGGACACTGGTGGTGGTATAGGGGGCCTGTGAGTAAGCAGTGGAGAGGAGCCCTGGTGGAAGAGGCGGTGATGGGGTGGAGGTGGGTTGCAGCACAGCTGGAAAGCGGACGAGCCGTGATTGCGGGAGGTTTAAAAGCCAGACCGAGGGAGATGATTGGCCGCGATGAAGGTGAGCTCTGCGCTGATAGGCTGAGAAAGAGGAGCGGCTCCGTGGACACTCTCATTGGCTTGATGTAGGTGATGCTGTAATTAGTCTTCCAGGTTGAATTTGCGCTTCAGCTTCATGATTGAATATCACAATGTATGAATTTAGGAAAGCAACTGTATTCTAAATACCCTCAGAGTAACTGTACCGAAATACAGTTACTCTTAAAATCTGTATTTTAAAATGAGTATTCTAAATACATGTATTCCGTTACTACCCAACACTGATGACCAACCACATTCATTTTCCTCCTGGAGGTGAACACAATGATCCAACTTGGCAGAAACTGCTCAACACACCGACAGACACTGGATCCTCAACATTTAGTCTTATATGACATATTTTGGACATCATGAATGATTAACCTTAACAGTCTCTCGCTCCAGCCCACATGCAGTATCTGTCCTGTTTGTACTTGTACTTAACGCACACCACTCATTACGAGCTTTTACTGCTCTCTATAATTATACCTGCAAAGTCATGATTTGTTCAAGAGGTGCAAATGTGCTTTCAAAAGAGAGGTATAGAATATTTCATTTATTATTCATTTTATTTATGAAACACTCATTTACTGAATACGTTTTGAAGCATATAGACAATTTATTTGTGTATTTATTCATTATTTACTTTTTTTTTTTACAATGGACTTTGAGAGATCCTTTCTAAGAGATGACATTTAATTTGCGGTCATTTGCATAATAATAATAATAATAATAATAATAATAATAATAATAATAACAATAATAATAATAATAATAGTAATAATGCGTCAAACTTATATAGCGCTTTTTTGGACACTCAAAGACGCTTTACATTGACAGGACGAACAAAAGCCAGTTTGAACAGACGGGTTTTGAGGAGGGATTTGAGGTCCAGTCGTGAGTCTGGGTTTCTGATGGGTTGTGGGAGTGAGTTCCAGAGGATGGAATTGCCATTACTTAAAATGAAATTAAAAGCTTTATTATTTGATTAATTAAAATGATCAAACGCACCGGTGTCGCCCATATTAACAGTTTTTATTGATCTCACAATGGAGAAATTTACTTGTCACAACAGCTCTTAGGACAGTATCACACAGGGGGGGTGCACAAAGTCAGGAAAAGTGTCATCAAAGAAGCAAAACAACAGGTAATAGTAATAATAGTAAATAGTAAAAAATTAAATAGAATAAAGATAGTCTCTTAGCGTCTCTCTGTAAAATAAACTGTACAAACATCTCTTAAGCACTAAATAGATAAAATAAAATAAAAATAAACTCTAGGCCGAATTGTATGAAATGGAGTTATCAGCAGGTGATATATAATAAATGACTGTCTACATTCAGGCGGTTGATAAAGTGACATTGCAGATATTGTAAACACAGATGCACATTATTTAGTATTGTTATTGCACATGGAGCTATACAGTAGAATTGTATAGTCTGATAGCCGTGGGTATGAAGGACTTGCGGTAGCGCATAATGGTGTATGTATTACCATTAGCAAAGCAATTATGTACATTTCAATACTATACTAATATTCACTAAGACTGAATTCTTTCTACAACACTGACGTCTGTCTGGAACAGGCTGCTTCTTCAGTCACGCCTTATTCTGTGAATTGACAATAATTCTTGTTCATGAAGTCGCTCTGATTCCACGGAAAATGAGAAAAACAGTCAATGCATTCAATGTGAGCTCAAAAAACAGTAGTGCTCCCTTCACATTCATGCTTTTTGCTACAATAATTATTTTGCTTTTAGTAAAAGTAGTCTTACTTTTAGACACACTTGTAAAGCTTCTATTAACAGTGAGTAGCTTCATAGCAAGTATGTGCAAAGTGACATTGGGAGTGAACCACAAAATAAATAAATGCAGCAACAAAAGATGTCCATGCAGCTCCTTCTTTGCATCCTCCGAGGCAGGATTACAGCTCACAGCAATTCTGCTGAAGCCTTCAGTTTTTCCAAGAAAGTGCTTGCCCTATATGCATTCTTGTGTGAACAATGGCATGTCTAGAATGTCTTACTTTACATTGAAATAAAAAGTTAAGTCACAGTTACTAGGCTATTTGGCCAGGTCACTCAGGAAACTCAAATATCAAAGAGTACACATATCGCAAAGTGCCAACAACAATTATAATTCCCTTAGAAAAGTCTGTCAGGTCCACCATTCTCATCAGCATCCCACTTGCTTAATTCAGACAGTTAAAATTACCAACCGTACTTCCCCCTAATCCTCTGAACAAAATCAACTCTTGTGAATTATATTTAAAAATGGCAAAAGTTAAATTATTTAGCATTGTAGCTGTAACTATGTTGCAGTGGATGGCAGGCATTGAGCTGTCTCTCTCTGTCAATGCACCTACTGTATATGCTTAAAGGATCTTTATTTAATCAGCCAGCTGAAGAGATCTCTCTAGAGTGGAATTGTGGAGAACGCATGACATTAACACAGAGAATCCACATAGCGCATAAGTAGTTACAGAATATTGTGTTGTACCATGTAGCTAGTAACATAGTACTAGCTAAGAAGGTCTTTTCTACCCTTTGCCTTTGTTAATGGTATATTTATAGTTAGTATTTTGGGTACACAATGGACAATTTCATTTGAGGACATACTGTATTAGAGTTTAGATCAAGCCCGTGTCCGGTCACGTTCGGCCCGACCCAAACCAGACCATAACTATACCACCGGGAAGCATGACTCCAACCCAGAACCAAACCCACACACTTTAATCGTTTGATTTGGGAGTGTGAATGAGTGTGGAGTGTCTAGCATAAATGTCCCACATTCACCGGATCTGCAGCACCGACAGCGGACCCTCCCCCGTACAGTCTCTCCTCGCCTCTCGTTGATTGTCGTCATTAAATATTGCAACAGCTGTCTTTGCGCACTTTCATTCAGCATTTAGCCTACACTACGCTCTCACAGGACATTGCCCTGTTTTACCTATACCACAACATGATCAACTGTATCAGCCTGGGGAAGCAAAAATGACTGGATTTTAATCTTCCAGTCCTGTATTTGTTCTTCCTCACACCACATTCTACTTTAAAAGCACCAAGCAAAGCAGAAAGAGTTGTGGTTGTTGTATGATTGTAATATTAAGTTTGAGAGCAGGACCACACCCTTTCTGGTTGCCACCTTGAGATGCCTGTTTACTTACCCCGTCCTCTTGTCCTGCCTGTCCTGCGTCTGTCCTGTGTGCGTCCCGCGACTCAGTGCCATTTATTTTCACCCGTGGATCAGCATGGACCAGCTCTTGCTCAGCCTGTCAAATGATGAGCTCACACCTCTGAAGGCGCCCCAGAATCCTCTGGGGAGGGCTCCTTACAAGGTTGCATCCCGCAGACTCTTAGCAACATCCCAGTGCTTTAGCTCCAGGGGATAACGGTTAGTGGATTCTTTTCCGCTGTTGCAGGATCCAGGCTCTTCAAGTTCCACTATATCAACAGACCACCCAGATAGGCTCCTGTATGACCATGTCACACTATTTTGCCTATACTGTTCCTCTTTCTAGCTCCCTAGGCACTGCATTTCCACAATGTTCCCCGTTCTATCTCCTCTGTCCCTGGGATGCCACCTACATTTCTTCTTTTTCCCCCCTTACCAGATCCGTCCTCCCTTCCCTTCGGCATCGTGTTGGTGGGTTCTTCCAATTTCTCTGCCCCCCCTGGGTTGCAAGATCACACTGTCCATTCCCAGCTTGCTTCCTCTTTAGCCTTCAGGTGGTTCTTTCTTTCAGTTATTTCATTCCTTCTGGTTCAGCGTCACCAGTTCCCTCCTCTCTGCACTTTATCAGCGGATTGCCAGTTACTATACCTCTAACGGTTACGGGATGCCAGCGCTCACTATCGATTAGGTCCCCATCGGCACCGGGATGCCAACCCAGCCTATACATTTACTGTGTATATTCGTGGGTATGGGGACGTGCCGCTATATTTCCTATCCTTTCTGGCACTTATTGTTTGTCCACAGTCTCCAACATGCTCCCCTTAGATGCCTCAGAGATGCCTTCTAAGCTGACTTTAGATTGTTCTATCTCGTTTGAGACCATGTTGGTGTCACTAATGCATTCCAGCTTCATTTCCATTGGCTGCTAGCTTTCCATTTTGTCTACCACCATTGCTCCCACTGCTGTCCAGCTGGACATGTATGCTTTAGTTCTTACTCCATTTGTCCTCTCAGGTTATTTGGGCCATCCTCTTGTTTCCCCCCACAGGTTCCAGCCCTATGGTGCCATACATTCATAGTCTCTCCAACTGATGACATCTTCTCTGGGCACTCATTACGCATCGGAGCTGCCGCTTCTGTCTTGAGCCGAGGCGTACCTGAAAACCTCATCAAGATCTTGGGTCATTACTTTTCTCCGCCTACGAGTCTACACTGACCGTAATCTGGACGACCTGCAGTCTAGACATTCCCAGGAGCCAAACCACACGTAGCCCCAAAACAGAATCCCATTCATGCTCACATTCTGATTTTTCTATAAAGCTTTGCATCTTATCTCTGAGGTTGTGGTCCTTGTTAGTGAATTGTTGATCGGGTGCCCTATGGTTCTCAACCTGATGGGGGGTCGCGAGATCATTTCAGGGGGTCACCAGATCATATTGAAAGCATATTTTCTATGTAGTTTTAATGGAAAATGTGCGCTCTGGGGGTCGCAAAACACCAGCAGTCATCATTTTGGGGGTTGCGAGTAAAAAAGGCTGCAAACCACACTGCCCTAGTGTGCCAAACTATCCCTTTATGATCTACAAACTCATAATGAAACTTAATGAGCCCAACACTCCACAGTATGCAGTAGTTCCTGACATTTGTCTCTTAGTCACCCCTTTTTTTTTGCCTACTGTACTTTAAGGTAAAATATGCATTTAAAGATTAATTCCATGAATTTATATAAAATAAATTCCATCCTTCATTGTTATTATTTAAGCTTTTGTCAAAAGGGATCCTACTGTGTAGCTTTGAAGACCTAAAAGCAGCTAGTGCATTGACTGCAGTGGAGGAAAAAAAAATATTATTCTCCCCAAAAAATACTCAAATTCAAATAAAAATAACTTAAGTGTACATACTGTAGTATGTTGTTATATTGAATAAGTATGCACAGTGTAACAATGTAGACCTTTAGTGAACTCTGTGTGTGGTTAATTGCAAACAATCCTCAGATGCAAACAAAGCATGTATGGATGTAGCCTACTTGTTCTTTCAAAAGGTGTGTCCTTGGTGCTCTTCAGTGCCGGTATGAAACTTTAAAAAGATACAAAGCTGAGACACAAAATGTAACATAGCTTATAATTTGAGAACGTTTCTCTGTTGTGCGGCGGAGGATGTGAAAAATGTAAAGGAGCTAATTACACTGGTTATGCTCTTGTGCCAGTGAAGAGAGACAGAGCAAGACAGGGAGCATCCTTCCCATACAATTCAGTATCCACCACCACCTAAAAGACTACACACATGACTTCATTTGACAATTTTGAGCTGAAACAGTTCCAGTACAGCAATATTTGGATGACACTTGATCCCTCTTGTAAGACACAGTGCATGTCATGATTTGCAATATGCACACCTCCAGTGTAGGTACAATATAATAGATCCAAACGCAATGCTCAAAAAACACACATACAGTGCCTCTCGAAAGTACTAATACACCTTGAACTTTTGCACATTTTGTCAGGTTTACAACCATAAACATAAAGATTTTATTTTGATTTTTTTACTGGAAGTTCACACACAAGTAACAGACAACTGTGAAGTGAAAGCAAAATGATACATGATTTTGTTATTATTTTAAAAATAGAAAAGTGAAAAGTGGGGCGTGCACAAGTATTCATACAGCTTTTTCGGAGTGTATTAAATTGCCTTTAAAACATTCCTAATGTCTGCTGAATGTTCACACCTTGCCCTAATGATTAAATAGAGACCACCTGTGTGTGATCTACTCTCAGTAGAATTACAGCTGTTCTGTGAGGGCCTCAGAGCTATGGTCGGAGTGTATTGGTCACTAAACAACATCATGAAGGCCAAAGAGCACACCAGAGAGGTCAGGGATAAAGTTGTGGAGAAGTTTAAAGCAGCGTTAAGTTATACAATGATTTCCCAAGATTTGAACATCTCACGGAGCACTGTTCAATCGATCATCTGGACATGGGAAGAGCATGGCACCACTGCAAACTTACCAAGACACGGCTGTCCACCTAAACTAACAGATCGAACAAGGAGAGCACTGGTCAGAAATGCAACCAAGATGACTCTGGAGGAGCTGCGAAGTACTGCCGCTGAGCTGGTGGAATCTGTACATGGGACAACTAATAGTCGTACTCAAATTTGGCCTTTATGGACGAGTGGCAAGAAGACAGCCATTATTGAAAGGAGGCCATAAGAAATCCTGTTTGAAGTTTGCCAGAAGTCTGAACTTTTTGGCCCAAATCCAAAACGTTATGTATGGCACAAACCTAACACTGCTCATGGTCCTGAGTGCACCATCTCCAGTATCAGCGGGGACTGGGAAGATTGTATAGTTGGGAAGATGGATGGAGCCAAATACAGGGACATTTTGGAGGAAAACCTGCTAGAGTCAGCAAGAGAATTGAGGCTGGGGCAAAGATTCACCTTCCAGCAGGACAATGACCCTAAACACAAAAAAAATCTACAATGGAATGGTTTAAAACAAAACATATTCATGTGTTAGAATGGCCCAGTCAAAGTCCAGACCTAAATCCAATAGAAAATCTGTGGAAAGACCTGAAAACAGCTGTTCACAAACGCTCTCCATCTAATTTGACAGAGCTTGAGTTGTTTTGTAAAGGGGAATGGGCTAAACTTTCAGTCTCTAGATGTGCAAATCTTGTAGAGTCATACCCCAAAAGACTTGCTGCTGTTATTGCAGCAAAAGGGGGTTCCACAAAGTATTAACTCATGCTGTATGAATACTTGTGCATGCCAGACTTTTCGGTTTTCTATTTTTTGAAAAATAACAGAATCATGTATCATTTTGCTTTCACTTCACAGTTGTCTGTTACTTGTGTGTGAACTTTCAGTAAAAAAATCTAAATAAAATACTTATGTTTATGATTGTAAACATGACAAAATGTGCAAAAGTTCAAGGTGTATTAGTACTTACGAGAGGCACTGTATGTAGTGTTCAGGGAAAGACTTAGGCTGAAACATTTTGCAAAAATGTATGTCTACGTCAATAAAAGAAAACACAACTTTCTCTCCCTGATCTATTCTAAATTCTGCGTGTTGTTTTTCCCTTGAATTAAGTCAGAGAGGTTTTATTCTTGCGCTGCGTTCGGCTGAACTCCAAAGACTCCAGTCCTTTCTGTGACAGGCTGCAGTGTTTACATCTGCTCACGGACTCACAGCTGGCGTTTTACACAGTCTATCAGGTCGAAATCAAATGAACATGGATTAGCCTTTGTCCTTCATGTGACCCTCCCCCACATGCAGTACATACACACCCAGATACACCATCCATTGGGCCTGGAGGCACAGGCCCTGGAGGATGCTGTCTAGAGCACAAAGCACTTCTGCTCCGTTGGTACTCCCATAGCTCAAATTTTCAGCAAAACTCTGATTACCACACAACGTCAAAAAGCCATTAGGATCAAGTGGCCACTGCTGATGAAACCAGTTCAGTCTGTGTTGGCGAAAAAGTCGGCCACAGTCACATTCTTTCTCTGTTGATGAGGTGAAAACAATGGACCCAAATGAACAAATAAACCTATTGTTTTTTAATGTATTTTTTTATTATAGGCTTCACAATATTCATCATTTTGAGTAGTTTTTACTAGTTATTATTGGCTTGTTCATGCCATTTCTGACTGATTTTAAGGTCATCTTTGCTTGGAATAAGAAAATAAAACTGCCAATAGGACAAGACCAATGCTCTTACCCCATTGGCAAATACAGTAACTTTAGCTTGAAGAAATAATGTAGTGAAAGAAGTCAGGAACACCTCAGAAAAAGCATGATTATCTAGTTCAAATCACCTAAATCTTATAGTATTGGATTAATATTCTGAATTTGGATGTTTTATTTTGCAGTGCAGTCTTTTTCATTTGTATCGACAAAACACCATAAGGAAATGTGTTTGGTGGTGACCTTTTCGGCCCCTGCAGCTTCACTTCACCATAATAATTGGATATGTCCTGGTCCACATCAGATCAATTTCAACAGAGCTATATAAATGTTAAAACACTATCATAAATGCCACGCTGCCTCGCACTTATACACTTAATTATATTTCACTTCAAAGCAGCCCTGTTTTAGCCGACCTGCCTGAGCTACCCAGACCTAGTGACCTGATTCCATTTCGCCAGCGCCCCCCTGTCATGACAAACACCTCCTGTAGCCGCGGCGGAGAAAGCCACATAAATACAACACACAGAGCTAATTGGAACAAATCAGCGCCGCCTTGCATCATCCATCAGCATTCCTCTCATGCCTCTCTGCCTCTTCAGCAGCCCGACCTTTGACCCGGGCCATAAACAGGTGTAGCGGCACTAGGCAGGGGTGAAGCTGTGAACACGCCACTAAAAGGCCAGGGCTACGATGACAGCTTAGCAACTGAACAGGGCCCCCAGCAGGAGGCGACTAACCTTGGATGATACAATCTACAACCAGAATACAACATTAAGAGAAATGAATAGCTTTGCATCAGTGAGGGTGTATTTTTTCATAAAGAAAATTTGGGATTCTTATGTTCTCAAATGGCAGATACTGACATAGCAATAAATTTGACCTTGACCATACTACTCAGATGCATTCATTTCTCATTGGTATAATATAACCAAGAAGGAGAGGGGTGGCTGTGCCCTATGTAGCGGGAGTCTCAGAGAAACTTCAGAGGATTTTTCGACAACATAAAATCCCAGTCTATTTCAAATCAATGAATATGTTCAGACAAAAATTAGTTCCCCCTAAAGACAAAACCCCAAGCCACAAACAGAGCAACGTAGTTTACTCAATCCATTGCGAAGAAGAGGAATGCAAAGAGCATTACATTGGAGAGACAAAACAACTACTTCATGAAAGGCTTTATCAACACCGCAGAGAAAGCTCTAGTGGCCCTCAGACGGCTGTGCATCTCAATCTCTCATTTGAGGACAGTGAAGTTAAGATTTTAGCAACGAAAAAAATAGAAGGTTTGAGCGGGGAGTGAAAGAAGCTAATTTTGTAAACAGGAATGGGGGGACTTCGCTTTTACCCCCTGTTTATAGCAGCTTCCTTGACCCGAAAAACAGCCCTCTGTCATGCTAATGAGGCTGGACCAGAGTCCAGGGTAGGACCATAGAAAGGTGAAGTAGCAACAATGGGAAACTAATGGGCAGTGATAAGGTGTGTGCAGGGTCATTGAGATTGAGACTGACAACAAAGGTGTTTTTCTCTAGCCTTAGAACAAAGAGAGGTGGGGCTTACAGGTAAACTCCTCCTACTGGTCTTTATAAGAGCACTGACAAAGTTTGCTCAGTGCTGACGAAGCTTTTTGCATGAAGAGCGAAATGTCTTACACTTCAACTACAGAGTGCCGATGAAGACTGAATTGACTATGTTTTGGTGACAATTGTGTCTAATGTGTCATATTCTGACAACAAGATTACATTTTGTGAATAATGGCATACTGGCGTAAATCATGATTGAGATTTTTGTTTAATTCTCCAAAACTCCATTCTGTACACGGCCAATTACAACTTGTTACAACCAAAGACAAAGCAAGTCTGACATATTTGTTGGCAGCAGGCATATTATCCATATATTACATTGACCAATTAGCCAATATAACAAAATAAACTAAAGAGCCGTGGAACTGCTGGGTCATCATAATATTGGAGCATTAAAATCTCTTTGTACTAAATGGGAGTCTCAAACAGTTGAGCAAACGTAATCCCAATCTTTATAGCTTTATTTCTCTTATTATTCATTTATCCAAGGAGAAAAACACTCCCAGTGGAATTAAAATTAAGCCTCTGTTTGTATAATCCCCATCTCCCAGTATGTCATTGGTGTTAATTTATTCCCACTTTGTAACGCCTTAAAAACGTATGACTGAGTGTATTATCAATTTCTTTCTAAATAAGTTAAAGCAGGACTCTCCATAAATGTCTTATTGTCATACAGTATGTGTTGCGTATCGCTCTGACTCATGAATAAGTCCCATATAATTTACCGCTACTCCTCCATTACTGCATCAGCGGGACAACAACTCCGAACACATACAATAATCATATGCTGCGAGACGCTATGATACGGCACATCCTCATAGCCATGCATGAAGAGGTGCCTGTAACACCTCCACATATGCATTGCCTTATACAGAGGAGACACAGGGCAGCGTATAGTAGCCCATATTGTGACCTAGATGGGAGAAAGGGGAGCAGAGAGGAGACTTAAGCACTTCTCTGGCTCCAATCCCATCCTCTCGGACACGTCGAGCTTCTTCATAGGACCTAGTTTGTGAGTGTATTAGAGAAAGGACTATGGCACAGATGTGAAAACCTGAAAACGAAACCAACCTGTACGTTCTATGACTTTGCCTTTTGTGTTCATGTTCAGTTGTATTTTGTGACTTTTCTTTCCACCATTGTATTTGTGTGTCTAACCCATCCTTCAAGCAGCGGCACAGGACAGAGTAGGCATCTATCTCCAGATCTTGAGTAAGGTTTGGTCAGAATAGCTGGAGAATGAACCCACTAAACATATTCATTATTTGTTTTTTATTCATTACTCGACTGCTGCTCAGGATATAACTTAATGGACTGTACTGTATGTAGCTCAGGGTGTCAGTTATTGTAAACTTGACATCTTAATAATAATATGTGTGAATAAAGTTGTGAGCTAGTGCCATTGTTACGTGGGCTTGTTCTGGCCTGTCTGTAGCCTGTCCTCTATCACTCTCTGGTCTGTGCCTACAGGGCCTGTTATTTTTGGTAGCTCAGCTGAGCAGAGATGACAACATCATGGACTACTTAAGCTGCTTACATTTCCTCAAGCGCTGCCACTTGCACGCTGAGATCTGCACTTATGTGCTACCACTGTTGCTCCTCGTGCAACAATTTCACAGGAACACAGTTCACACGCACAAGCAAACAAAATATGAATGGGTGAGATTAGGAAATCAAAGGAGACACAGGAGTACACAGAGGCAAAAGTATTCAAATAATAAAAAATAGAAAGAAGACAGATGAAGACTGAGGAATTTTTGGCTACGATGGAACACTCCTGTATGGCTGGAGAACCTATACAGACAAATAAAAAATATAATAAAAATAATAATAAAACTATCACACAGTCTATTTCAAACTAATGAATACGTTGAGACAAAAATGAGTTCCCCCTAAAGACAAAACCCCAAGCCACAAACAGAGCAACGTAGTTTACTCAATCCATTGCGAAGAAGATGAATGCAAAGAACCTTACATTGACAAAACTACTCCATGAAAGGCGTTACCAACACCGCAGAGAAAGCTCTAGTGGCCCTCAGCCGGCGGTGTATCAACATTAGCATGCACAATGCAAATGATATCATAATGAATTATCATGAACTTACTTAACAACCTCCTCTGAGTGTCCGGGTCCTGGCCAAAGATGACATAGTGTGCGTAGCTGAGTCAGTGGTCAGCAGGCATTACTCTACCACTCACTCATGTAAAACTTCCCACTCAGGTTATTGCCCACTCAGTGCCAGCACAGCCACATAAAATGTGACAACATGAAATCTAAGCATCGCCAGGGAGGATGTGAGGAGTGGAGAGTTGAGTTCTGGGGCCAAAGTTGATAGAGGAGCATTGGTGATAGGAAATGTAGACAGGCAGAAAATTCAGTTTTGGAATAAGGAAAGATGGCTTCTATGGCTTCTAACTCCAAAGTGTTTGGAGGAGGCAGACGATGAGATCAGTGGCAGAGACATTCATTAGTATTTGTAAAGCTGCATCCTACAGCAGTGAGTGGTTCAAGCAGAGGTACACATCCCTGCTGGAAAACACTTCAATAAATCACAACTCTTGTCAGTCTCTGCATTAAGCCCTCATGTGGGATAATCCCGCCACTGAGTCACCCGGAGATGCTACTTTCATTTATGCTTTTGACACATTTGAGATGCTCTTTCCTTAAACTCCTAACCTCTGAAAGGACACTCAGCACTGCCGATTCATCTGCAAATTTATTGAAAGTCTTTTACTCCGTTACTTACATAACAACATAAAAGAAGGTCCAAAAGTGCAATAACTTTAACCCCTTAAACCCCAGCGTGCCAAATTTGGGTCCTGTAGGGTATAAGAGGTTAAAGCTGTTTTGGTTGACAGTCCATTCAGTTGCAAATGAATCAAATTGGACACTTCTACCAAAAGTAAGCACCATCTCGAAGGCCAAATTAACCTCTTAAACCCTATAGGACCCAAATTGGGCACTAAAATCTCTCTCCTTCCTCTCTCCTTCCCCTTTCTCCTTCTCTTTCCTTCCTCTCTCTCTCTCTCCTTCCCATCTCTCTCTCCTTCCTCTCACCCTCTTTCCTTCTTCTCGATCTCTCCTTCCCCTCTCTCTGTCTCTTTTCTTCCCCAGGACCCAAATTGGGCCTGTTGGGGTTTAAGAGGTTAATTATGATTAGCAAACGAAACACATTCTGGCTAACTCTTGTTAACTGACTTGACCCTGACTTGTGTACAACACCACAGGATGATTAGGGCATGACAGTAATTACATGTACAGGTCCACTTTGGCATTGAATCTTAAAAAAAAAAAAAAAAAAAAAAACAATTGGTAGAATTATGAAATCCAGCTTTTGTACAACATTAGTTGAAAAGGTAGTTTAAGTAGAACTTTTTAGGAAAAGAGTAGGACATTTTGCTCTTTTTTGACACGCTTGTGGGTCTTTAAGAAGAAACCAGTAGGAGGAGTTAACCTCTATGTTCAATATTTTTCATGTAATTATCATTTCCACCATTATTCTACCAGACAGGCTGCCGAATTGCATCTTCATTTCCCTTTTTCTAGAACATCCCGTGATCAATTGGCTACTAGATACCATGGAGCTAAATTATGGAACAGATACTGTATATCTCTCTTCTGGATTCAACCTCAACAAAATACATTTATAAAAACAAACTTAAACATAGGTTATTGGCTGAGTATTTGCACTAAAGTTCAATACAACTGAAATGATTGTATGAGTATTGTATCTTTGTTCTTGATATTAATAACTGACTGAAAATGTCCGACCTCTCTTGGTTCTAAAGGTTACTGAAGAATCTTACTAGACAACTCCTGTACGACTGAGAACCTACACAGGTAACTTTTTGACATATTGTTCAAAGATCAGTGGAAAGTTAAGGCCTCATTGAGTGGCTCCATGGAGATGTTGCGGTCCAGAAACATGATGGGTATTGCTGACATGTATATGTTTGTTTATAAATTCATATTTTGAGATTGTTTAGTTTCTCATGAGACAAAGCAATGAATGGCTTGTCATCGAGCTTCCAAACAATTGTGTGAAATCATGCTACAGCGCATTTCTCATTTATCTTTTGAACTCCAAAGCAACAGCTGAACTTTATAGGAGCAAAGCGGCGCAGCTCAGCTCTGGCGCCACTTCGGTAAAAATCCACCAGCTTCAGATCATTTTTCTTCTGTTTCTCTGCTTTCATCTTTTCCCTCCATCAGCGACTACAGCTCTCTGACACCAGCGCGTATAGAGTGTGGCAGTGGGCAGGCGGAGAGCGCTTTGCGAAGACAAACAACTTAATTCCCGGCAGCATGGCTTTAATAAGTTTAGCTGAAAATAGTCTGTAACAAAAGGACTGAGCATACCGCTGTAATTGCGTCGGGGCATGTTTGGCTTGGAGTTTTACAGAAGCAATGATTTTCAGGTTTACTGACTTCACTGTAGTGGTTTGTACTGAGGATGGCAGCGTGCCAGCAGCTGAGTGAGTAATGCTACTGTTTATATCCAAATGTGAGCACGGTGTTGATATTCTGTCAGAGAGGCCGTATTGTAGATGGAAACCTCAACAGGCTTTGATTAACAACATGCAGATCTTAAATGAAGTTGTTCATCACTGCTGACTGATTCAGTAGGAAGGGAAATATGATTAATGACTGTAGTGAGCAAAGCCCTGTGGACTGTAGATCCTGCAGCTTCATTACCAAATACTGTACACCTGCAATTACATTTGTAATTACATCTGCAAATACATCTGCAATCAGTAGTAATAATAATAATAATAATAATAATGCATTGGTTTTATATAGCGCTTTTCTGGACACTCAAAGACGCTTTACATGGCATTATTCTTTCCATATTCAGTGGTGGTAAGTTACTGTTGTAGCCACAGCTGCCCAGGGGTAGACTGACAGAAGCGAGGCTGCCAATTTGCGCCATCGGCCCTTCCGACCACCACCACACATTCACTCTCTCACTACATTCATACGGGCTGTGGGTGAAGTGTCTTGCCCAAGGATACAACGACAGTCTGCAGCTGCAGGAGCCAGGATTCGAACCCCTGACCCCTCGATCATAAGACGACCCGCTCTACCATCGCCACTGTCGCCCACGTGGCACTTTAAATATTGTGCCTACATTTTTTCCCCCATTACATTCAGCAACAAATGAATCTTATTTTGTCCGTTGCATTCATCAGATCTTAGAGGTCTGGTCAGTCAGAGATCACACTCTTCTGAATTCACTACTTTAACTTTGAGAGCCTCAGAGTCATACTTTTGTGGTAGCATTGGCTCATGTGCAAAAGGAATAGAATGTGCAAAAGTGGATCAGCAGCAGAATCATGTGAGCCTTTATACTCACACATCATTATCTCATTTACATACATGGTTTGGGGCCATTTCAAATTAGCCTGGCATGCCAGCCTGGCTTCCTCCATTGTATTAGATACATGGGGAGAATGCTCGGTTTGAATGGCTGAAATCCCCCCATCAATCCAGCCCAGCCAATCACACAGCGCGGGAGGCGGGGTTTGCGATACGTCATTTTCATCTCCAGAATTCCCCATAATGCGCCTGGTCGAAGCGAACCACAACAATCAAGATGGTGGCCGCAATGAAGCGAAGTTTTACCACTGCTGTTTGAAATGAGCTGGGATTGAAAAACGTCTTCGCTGCCTGGCCCATGGCCGCTGTGCGTTGACGTCCCATCCTGGGCTTGCTAGTCCCACCTCGATTTGAACTGCTGGCCCAACCGCGCATTACCAGCCTGTCTCCCCAGGCATCTAAACACATGGAGGAAGCCAGGCTGGCATGTCAGGCTCATTTCAAATGGTAAACTGCATGGTGAAAAATGCTATTTAGCAGCTGTCTTGAGAAATGACCCCCTTATAGCATTAGTTAGCACATGCTATTTTGCATTGGCCTTTTCTAAAGCTCAGTGGTAGAAAGTTTGTTTGTTCCATTTTTTTGTTTGTTTGTAGTCTTTATTTCGAATCATGCTCCTTATTAGGATACATACATACATACAAAAAATAAAACAAAAATTTGAAAAGGAGTAGGTAGAAGTAAAGCTTATGTTTCCTACCCATTTTTACAATTACTTACAGTTTCTTTCTTTCGTAAAAAGGACAAATTATAGGTATTTTTACTTTACTTAAGTACATTTTGTGATCTGGACTTTCTACAGTACTCCACTACATTTTTAAGTTGGGTTAAAAGTAGTGGTGGGCCGTTATCGGCGTTATCGTGCTGCGTTAACGTGAGACTCTTATCGTGCGAGAAAAACAATATCGCCGTTAATCTATTCTCAAAGTTGGGTTGGGAGCTCGGTCTATACTACACAAGCTATGATGACTTTCACCTTGATATTTTTTTCCCCACGCGCTTTTCCGGGGTCTTTTGTGGTGGTCGTTTGTCCTCCAGCTCCAGGGCCACTTCGGGTGGCGAGCCCCACACCGCCGCCGTGCATCCTTGTTTCTGCACCTTGTTTGAGCGTGTACCGCCTGCCTCTGCTGCTTCTCAAAGCCACGCTGCACGGCTGGCAAGCCTCGTTTTCGATTGCACGCGGGAATGATTCTCCAGTCAATTCATTCACGATTTCGTGTGCGGTGGGTAGCCGGCGGCTATCAATGGCCATCCAAGCCCTGAACCGTGCACCTTAACGCAGCGGTGTCCTCAGTGGCACTGGCACGTTGCCGCTGCTTTGAGCTGCTAAAGTTGCTGCTTTGCTTTGCCTACATTACTTCGCCTCTGCTGTTTTGTCGCAACAATTAAGTGTCGCTTTGACACGTGAACTGACTGTCCACGACTACTGTGTTGCATAGTCCTCCTCCACAGTGGTTTTGTGGTGTTTTGGTGCTTATGCGCCCTTAACTCCAGAAGGTCGTATTTAAATGAACTTTTGTTTTAATCGGGAACGCAGTGCTTAAACAGAAAGGTTTTAAAAATAAATAATTGTAAATTAAATGTAATGTTTAACCTGTTAAACCCCACAGGACCCAAATTGGGCACTAAAATCTCTCGTTTTCTCTCTCTCTCCTTCCCCTCTTTCCCCTCTCTCTCTCCCTCTTTCCTTCTTCTCTCACTCTCCTTCCCCTCTCTCTGTCTCTTTCCTTCCTCTCTCTCTTTCCCCTCTCTCTCTCTTTTTCCTTCTTCTCTCTCTCTCTCCTCCCCCTCTCTGTCTCTTTCCTTCCTCTCTCTCTTTCCCCTCTCTCTCTCTCTATCTCCTTCCCCTCTCTCTGTCTCTTTCCTTCCTCTCTCTCTTTCCCCTCTCTCTCTCTCTATCTCCTCCCCCTCTCTCTGTCTCTTTCCTTCCCCTTTCTCTCTCTCTCCCTCTCTCTCTCTCTCCCCCCTCCCCTTCCCCCCTCCCTCCCCCTTTCCCTCCCTCCCTCTCCTTCCTCTCTTTCTCCCTCCCCTCCCTCTCTCTCTCTCTTTCCTCCCTCTCTCTCTCTCCCCTCTCTCTCTCTCTCCTTCCCCTCTCTCTGTCTCTTACCTTCTCTCT
>OMNZ01026232.1:0-14589 GCA_900303255.1 Lesueurigobius sanzi | reverse complement strand
TGTAATTCTTACTCTGTCTGAGTCTGTATATCCCAGAAACGATTAATCGATTACTAAAATAGTTGACAACTATTTCAATAATCGATTAGTTGACGATTAATCGATTAGTTGTTTCAGCCCTGCTAAATATCTTTTCTTTGAACATAATAATCAAAAATACGATTCAGTTTTATCTTATTTTGAATCTGAAATCATTCCAAGTACCCTCTGCTAAGCTCTCGCGTACCCCCAGGGGTCCGCACACCCCTGGTTGGGAAACACTGGATTAGTCAAAGGCTTGGAGCCAATGTGCGTGGAAGAAACCAGCAACATGTTTTTAAAGATTTTAATATATACTGCATTAGCCCAGTACAATAAAGGCTATTCAGAAAATGTAAATAGGGAATTATACTGTGGGAGAAGTGCATTGGTCTGGTTTTTCTCTTAAGTTTTTGTTCCCCAAACACCAAACAGCACCTTCCTTACTATTTTATGGTAAAAACCTCCTTTGGTTTAAAACCAAAATAATTCTCCTGTATTCTCATGCATTTTAGACGTCCACGGCCATCTACTAATCAACTTTAAGCAAAGAACCTATGTTAGGCCTAGTTATCATAGGTTTATTTCAGGAACAGTTAAACTTACTTGTCGTGGTTCCCTTCTCTGAGCGTGGATCATTCTGTGTGCCTTTAGATATAACTTCGCAACAAACACTATATCGATTTAGGTGCACTTTCGGTTCTGAATGAGCGGCCTGTCCACTCGCTGGTCTGTGAACACACACGAGGCAGGAGAGTGGCAGTGGGCGGACCGCTGAGACAGGCTGCTGGATCAATCTTATCACCAGATGAGCCAGAATTGTCGCCAATACAAAGCCCGGCACAAAGCTGCTGACTGGTAAATTTAAGAGGATATGTCCGGGAAAATGAATGTGTCTAGTCACCTTATCTTTTGCTGATCTGGTCTGGTTTAGACATATTTGGACATGCTTTAGTCCTGAGCTTTGTCCCAATGTTGTCCACAGCACCACATACAGAGCTCACAATATATTTTGTGGTGGT
This sequence comes from Lesueurigobius sanzi, assembly GCA_900303255.1. Taxonomy (NCBI): domain Eukaryota; kingdom Metazoa; phylum Chordata; class Actinopteri; order Gobiiformes; family Gobiidae; genus Lesueurigobius; species Lesueurigobius sanzi. Next base: position 13,549 of record OMNZ01026232.1, on the reverse strand, counting down.
GTCCCAACGACCAAATAGAAAAAGTAGACCGTGATGGTCACTAAACGGGTCGATATAAACCACAATGCATTGTTAAAGTCAGAGGAGAACAGCAACAGGTCTTTGACCTGTTGTGTATTTTAATCATGTAAAACAAATAAAAAACATTCAGCCAGCTTCAGTCCACACATTTACAGTTAACATAATTGTATTTGGAAGAAATGTAGTTCGTTCAGAAAGAATTGGCTCCTTAATGGCTAATCTTTATTTTATGTAAGAGCCGTTTATTTAAATATACAAAAGTCAAATCAAAAGTTAACCACTAGGATAACTACAAGATAATACAGACATTACAACAGGTCAGAGCAGTCTTGAAGCACGAGGACTGATCGAGTTAGAAGATGGAGTGATATGGACACCACTAACAGAAGGTAATGGACCTGACATTGCAATAAATAGCCAGAGAGCACAGAAAGGCTGGAGGCCAAAAAGGGACAGCGCAGAATTAGATTTCAGACTGCTCTGTCAGTATCAATAAAATCATAGTGCTTTCTGAATGGAAACCTTTCTCTCTGCTCCCAAAGTTACAAGATAATGCAAGTGTCTGGATCCAGTCTAATTTGCACAAGTCAAACCACGTGCTACAGCTGGCACCACAGTGTTCTTCATTTTTATCATTAGTTTTTCATCAAACACACTTTCTTTAATCCGTCTGTGTAGGTTCTCAGTCGGACCGGAGTTGGCCATCGTAGGCAAGGAATCTTCAGTCTTCATCTGTACTCTGTAGTTGAAGTGTAGGACGTTTCGTTCTTCATCCAAAGAACTTCGTCAGCACTGAGAAAACTTGACCGCTCGAGGATCTTTATGAAGAACCAGTAGGAGGAGTTTACCTGCAAGTATTCACACCTTTATATGGCCCTGCCCTGGCATCTGGCCCGGCCTCATTAGCGGCCTATGGATGTTGTTTTAGACATCTTTAGGTGTGAATAGGGTAAGGTGTTTTTCTCCAATCTTTAGAACAAAGAGAGGTGGGACTACTTCATTAAGACCCATGAGCGGTCAAGTTTACTCAGTGCTGACGAAGTTCTTTGGATGAAGAACGAACCGTCCTACACTTCAACTACAGAGTCCAAGATGAAGACTGAAGAATCTTTGCCTACGGCACTTTCTTTCAATTAAAAGTTCAATACAATTAAGGTTTTACTATGTTTACATGACCTAGCACACTAACCTCAGCTTCTATAGAGATCATATTATGCCTGATCAGTGTAAAATAAAATTGGATCACAAGAGGGAAAGCAAATTAAAAAGTAATAATTATAAGAATCCAGTCTCCAAGTGTAGCCAGTGACTTTGTTGCCAATGAAATGCTCTCCTACCTCCAAAATCTTAATTAGCTGTTCAAAGAAACCAACTCCAACCTTCACTTATCAAAATTCAAAGATCAGTAAAACTATGTTATGCTAATTGGCTTTCAGGTCTTTTTATGTGCACATGAGGAATTTACAAACTAATGAGTAGAAAAAAAGGAGAAAAAGAAGCAGCAAGTGAACATTCAAGTTATAACTTTATGTATCGTGATTATTTACCCAGCGGCTCTTTAGTTTACGGTCTAATGCCGTTTTGGCTCATGCATTTCTCTGGCACAACATGGCTGACTGTGGCTACTGTATATTGATTTCTTTGCTCAGCTTATCTTGCTCCGAGTGATTCAGTATGTTTACATGTAAAGTCTAGTCAAAGGTTCAAATCCAAAATGCTTTCCAGAGAAAATCAGTCAAACCAGTCTATGTCAATGACAGTTTACGATCTGGTTTTCCTTTGGGAGTTTCAGGGCACGTGGGTATAAAGTATTGGTTGCTTTCACGTGACATCACAACTTCTAAAAGACCTTATAGTTCAACACTGAGGTGGGGGTCTGTGCGAGTAACGATCGTATAAAATGCAGGTTTCTAGTCTTAGTTTATTTCTAATTTCTCTGTAATTCCGGGGCCAAACCACATGAAACAAAAACTGTCATGAAGTCCAATGTCACATATGACACTATGGTCTAATTATTTTCTCATAAATGTTTGCAAAAGTGGTGACAATATTCAAAAACATGAGCATGATGTTGGCCAGTAGAAAGGACATTCAGCCATAAGAATAATATGGCAGGTTTGTGAATCCAATCACTATGAAATATTGATCAAGGAAAACATTAGGACATTGTCTTAATAGAATTCTATTGTATGGATGCAACAAATTGGCACAAACTGTGTAGCTCTACCTGCTAATAATAGCTAAAACGCAAGTAATAATAACTTTACTAACCAGACTCACTCACTGACTACAAATATATATATTTTTAGAACTGTTAGAAATTGTACATTTCGTATGTTAGCTGCTCCACTGAATGTGTCCTGGTTACACAGTCTTCAGTTTCACTTTTAACCCGGGTGGATCAAAACAATGAAACATGTGCTTGTGAGCAGTGGAGGGATCTCAAATATGGGAGTACGCCTCTAAGCACTTGTCTAAACCTTTCCTGTCTGTGGTTTGCCCTGTACAGAGCAGCTTTGGTTATAGCTGCTCTGTACCAGACAGAAGGAGCACAGGGTCTGGTACAAGTGCATTTGAACACCTCTCCTGGCGTAGTCGCTCTAGTCTGACAGCCCAGGCCATTTGATGTCTGTTTTTAGGGGAAAGTTGAATTAAATTTTCTAGGTTTACATTGGAGAAAGCACACTCAAACAACAACAAAAAATACTACAAAAGATGCATGCTAAATCTTCACCTATAGGCTCGAACACAAATCAAGATGTGTTTTTTGCTATATTTCCCATTCTTATTTAAAGAGGCACTAAACCCCAAATCAACTTTTTTTTAGCTGAGAATCAGTTAAAGTTGGTGTCTCATAGATTTGGCTACAGGTCCTTGTCACTATTTTCACATGGCAGTGCATATTAGTAGAAATCTTATTTTACTGCTAAAAAACGTCAGTGTTGCTCCCTCTTCAGTTTGAACGACGACAACGCATGTGTCGTCGTAATTCCCATTGGAATTGGCTCTCACCGGCATGTATGACAAGGCAGCGTTCATGTCTACGTCAGAAGTCTGCACCAATGGGATGTCAGTGTCGCACACGCCCCGTAGCATTCCATTGGAATCTTCAAACACACACGTGGAGTTAGAAGAAATCTACAGATTGCACACTAGGGGGCGGCAAAGTTGCACATCACATTCATAATTCAAAGCCGTTTGTTTACACTCAGATTGTAAATTTATATCAGAGCAAAGATCCTATGAAGTTAGCAAGATGAAACATTGGCTCTAAAATATGAACTTTTTGTTTTAACTGACTGTGCTGTAATCCATGGCTGTAATGTGTAGCTGTAGTTTTAGGAAATACGTTTCCCAGAGTGCATTGCGCCTAACTAAACACGTGCAGCCCCGTGTCCTCCTCATTATACATAATACACTACACCTGCCCACACTCACCCCCCTGCACCTCACCCCAAAGCCTCCGAGCACGCCCATATCTCAGCCGTGTTTGGGCTGTGTGTGTGGGTGGAGTAAGGCTCTTGCACGCCCATTTAGTCACCCTTTAAGGCGAGACACTGCAGGCAAAACTCAATTCCTTTAATTTTCCGGTTGACGGTTAAACAAGTTTAACTCACTTTCACACAAAACATAAAAATCTATCAAAATTATAGTTGTTACTAATCGTTGACATCGCCATGGGTGATAATAAAAGGTGAATCCCATTTCAGCCCAGGCTCACATTTTGGCCATTTTTTCAGATATAATTTCAAAATGTAGTAGTTTTGAGCAGAACTCGAGTGTTTAGGGGAAAAAAAGTTTGAATAAAACTGAGCATCACTCACCTTTAGATATTTTTTAGGGCCCGGCAAATAGGAAAAATAAAAACAAATAAATATGGCCTTAACTATTGTACCGGTGATTATACAGATTGCGGGGCACGGCCTGATCCTGTTGTAATGCTACATCACTTCTAAACTGCGTGCTAACTGCTAACTTTCTACTAAAGAAGCAGATATGTGCACCTCTCCACCCAAACAGTAGCTACAGGACGCCACACAGCTCTCACATGGCCAGGGACAAAACACAAAAAACATGTGCAGAGATTTCACAAAAGTTAAAGTGTTTGAAGAAACAACGCAAGATTGCAGCTAGCGTTAGCTTAGGGTTAGATTAAGTTTACTAACAACTAACTTGCCTACCTTTTCCATTGGCGTAGAAATCCTAAAGAAATGCTCATGTTGCTTAGTGCTCCAATATTTGAGGGAAACTGGAGGTAGTTTTTTCACCATCAGCAGTTCACTTACAAAGCTGGATTGCTTTTGCGGTCATGTAACTGGAAACAACTGAGCATTAACCACCATCTACTGGACTAGACTTGTAATTGCTAGTGAGCAGGATGTTTTATTTTCTGCAGATGGATTGGCTTCACATGCATCTTCCTGGTTTGTGACTTTATACGTGATGGACATTTCTTGACATGAGCTCTGAGCAGCCTTGGTGACTCAGAGTTTACGGCACACATGTTGTTCAGACTCAGCCACAAATGGGTCGTCACAGCTGTTACACACTTACACACAATAATACATCAGGGTCTCGTTCCATTAGCAACATGGGAGTTTTCTAAGCAGCCATCAGCCGAGCAACATTACAACACGCTGTGACAGATTGGCTGGATAATTTTAACCGTATAGTTGAGCTGTGCACCCACCTGTGAGGCTCTTGTGATGCTTAGCGGGTGTGAAAGGGGGAGGTATTCGCTGAAAGGCTGTGCAGCTTTTTGAGTCTTTTTTTAGTGTTTCTGAGCACCAGGCAGGGGCTGTGCCATGTGGAGGCGGTGGCTGTTGCTCATATGTGCAGTATATATGGTATAGGGATAAGACAGAGTCATCTATTGGGGAAAAAGTGGAGGTGCTATCTACTAACACCGTAAAAAAGCTGAAAATGCTGTAAAAGCACTGAATTTAGATCATAGCAGAGTACATAAAGTATATCTACACTATAGTCAATGCAAGATTAACCTCAGATATACGCTAGAACTACATATTACCTTTAAGGAAAAAACGCTTTACATGTATGCCTTAAGATATACAAACCCAGGTCTTAACATATTATACAAAAATATGCACATATCACATGAAAAAAATGTACTACTAGTACTCTGATATTATGCAGCTTTATGAGTGTTAATATCAGGTTATTATATGGTAACTGATTACAAACTAATTTCAGCTTTTTTCCAGTAAATATATAATGTTTAACGGCCCGTAATCTAAAGTGTTACCACAAAAGCTTATTTCTGCACTGTCCGTCTGTAGCTGAATTATCCTTTTGCAAGAAAACGTTGACCTTTCAGACGACTATAATAGCCTTAGTTTCCAGTGATGTCTCCGACATCTATTCATGAGGTGATACAATTCAATGAACAAGTGTCAAATGTTCTACGACAGAAAGCCCTAATGTCTTTATTCCTCTCGTGGTCATATCTGTGATCACTGTCAAGGTGTCAGTAGGTGCAGCTCTGAATAATGTCTTCATTTTCATTCTTGAAGTGAGCGCCCACCAGACCGACTGTTGCTAATAAGCAAAGATTTGCAGTGCAACATTTCCAGTTTTCGTAGGCAACGATTCTTCAGTCTTCATCTTTACTCGTAGGTGGAAGTGTTGGACGCTTCAATCTTTGTCCACAGATCTTCCTCAACAAAATGAGTAGACTTAACACACTCATGGGTCTCTTAAGAGGAAACCAGTAGGAGGAGTTGACCTCTAAATCCCACCTCTCTTAGTACTAAAAGGTTGGCAAAACATCTTAAACTATTCACACATAATTAGTGCTTGTTACCTCTCTATCGTCTCACCCTGGGCTTAGTTCTAAGGCTGTTGACACTTCTCTCTGCCCTGCTCCATTGTCCAGCTAAATTAGCATGACAGAGATGGTTTCGATCTACAGTTGTTGTTGTATAATACTGTTATAGACTGGGTCTAAAATGGTGGCCTCAGGTTTAATTTAGACCCAGTCTATAACAGTATTCTTAGACAGAAACCGGTCTACAACAACTGTAGATCGAAACCATCTCTGTCATGCTAATTTAGCTGGACAATGGAGCAGGGCAGGGCCATAGAGAAGTGTCAACAGCCTTAAAACTAAGCCCAGGGTGAGACAATACAGAGGTAACAAGCACTAATTATGTGTGAATAGGTCAAGATGTTTTGCCAACCTTTAGTACTAAGAGGGGTGGGACTTAGAGGTTAACTCCTCCTACTGGAGACCCATGGGTGTGTTAAGTCTACTCATTTTGCTGAGGAAGACCTTTAGACAAAGTCGAAAACGTCCTACACTTCAACTACGAGTACAGATGAAGACTGAAGAATCTTTGCCTACGATGGATAACTCCTGTACCGACTGAGAACCTACACAGATTTCCAGTGTTCATTTCGTCAGCAAAAATATGTTGTCATTATTTGCCATAGTATTTCTGCTGAATCAAATTAGACTGAAACTAAATTAAAATAAGTTAATGAGACTAAAGCTATGACTAAAATCATCTGAACTTTCCGTGACACAGTTTCATGTGATCTCATTATTTAAAGGAACAGGTCTGTGCTTTGTTCATGTGGACAATTGATTAAATATAATCACATTAAGTAATATCAATGTAAACTTCATTCAATTCATTTGACGACGACAAAATTGACTAAATCTTGACAAATACATTTTTTTCAAGAGACTAAGACTGAAACTAAATTAAAATATGTTGTCAAAATTAAGACTGATTTCACCTCGATATGAATTTCCTCCTGCTCCATATACCAACCAATACAATGATATTTTCTCAAAAGTAGGTTTGTAGATGACATATTTGTTGTTTATGCAAAGAAACGGTTTTGCAGTGAGTGAAAAAGTGACTGGTCCTTGTTACATTAATATAGACGACACCAACATAAAGTGATCTGATCATTAATGTATTATAAATATGTTTGATCAGTGATTCTCTAGTATTTCTCAAACTAAAACACAAACACAGACCTTCAACAGTGGACAATAGTTTCACCATTTTAGGTGCGACTCATATAGAGCCTTGATTGGTTGAAGTTCGCCTTATACTGCTGCAGTATTTTTCACAGTGATCAACAGTATTGAGTATGGAGAATAAAACTCCACATTCAGTGACTTAAGTTGGTGAAAGTATCGGTTCAGTATCGGATATTTTGAATCGATACCAGTACCAGTAAATTTCTCCATTGTGAGATCAATAAATAACTATCTTATCTTAACTATCCTATCTTATCGGTGCATCCCTACATACAATAATGTTGAGAAATCAACGGACCATAAAAGTTCCAGTCAACTATTTGGCTTTTCAACCACCTTCAATAAGTACTATACTGTTGTACTTTCCTTCGTTTGCTCTATGCACCGTTTTCAAACTATTGCTTTTGGACAACCCAAGACTCCATTAGTGGATTTCTCTGCATAAAAGCACTGCCTTACCTGATAAAAAGCCTCAACATTACCCAAAGATAGTGTTAGATTGCTCCATCACTCAATAAATGCCCAAAGAAATGTCAAATATTAAGTTGTTTTCTCATATAAAAGGAGCAATATAGCACTTCCATCCTGATCCTCCAGGGAGATTACTGTGCTCAATTGGTCAAAGCAATATCTACCAAAGCAGCAGACTGAAAGCACATGTTTTACCTGTTTTTTTATGACATATTCTGCTTAGGTATTTCTTCAAAAACAATGAATCTCTCAGAGTTATAGGTTGCGATTACGTGACGTCGCAACCTTTTAAAGAGCTGAGAGTAAAAGTACAATTGAGGTGGAGGGCAGATGAAAAAAGGGTAAACCCGTAACTATGGTAACTGTCAAAATAACGATTTCTAGTCTTATATTGCCAATTTCGCGGTAATTCCTGGGCCAATCCACAAGAACAATAATCATAAAGTTCAATGTCTTCTCTGTCGGCACATGGACTAAGGTCTTATTATTTTCTCATAAAAGTGTCCAAAAGGTGGTTAACATATTCAAAAACATGCCCATGATGTTGGCCAGTAGAAAGGACTTTCATTTCTTTCAAAAAGTGTTTCTCCCCCATAGAGTTGTTTTGGCACATACTCCAATAGTCTAATCACTGACCCCTGCCCTCACCTGAAACATCAAAATTTTCCATGAAATATGGGCCTTACTCAATGTGTTTGCTCATTTGGACACACGGGTCAGAGCTGGTGCCAGTGCTATGATTAAATAGGACCTATCTCCATGTCAAAGAGGAGCGTGCCCCGGGCTGCGTGATGAATCAAGACCAAATAATAAGCTTCTTATGTAAATACTACTCTTGTGCCTCAGCTGCAGCAGCAGATTACTACCATGGACACTGAATTAGCGTAATAACTATTCTAACAGGCTTTAAGTGCCAACTAGTGAAAAACCTCATTGTAACGTTGCAGCAGGATGCTAGACTGTCTCTGCGGGGGCTTTCAGATGAAAACTCAAGTCAGACACAGCACGCACAACAAGTTTATTTTGAATAGGTTGCATTCACAGTTTGATTTCAGTTGGAGGGCGGGTGCCAATACAACTCTATGGGGGAGAAACATTTTTTGAAAGATTTTCCAAAAAGAAAAATTGACACCAATTGACACCCCTCCTCGAACCACCGCCTTATCGTGGTGGAGGGGTTTGAGCTCTGTTGTCTGGGGCATTATGCTCCTGGTAGGCTCTCCCATGACAAACAGGTCCTAGGTGACGGGCCAGACCAAGAGCGGTTCAGGATCTTCTGACTAACTGTCCTTGATGAGACCATCAAGGACAGTTAGTCGTCCAGAGGTGAAGGAGCGTCATGAGGCCGTCCTCCTGTGGACCCACCACCTGCAGGAAGAGCCATAAGGGACTGGTGCAATGTGAAGCAGGCAGATTGGACTGCTGCCCCCGCGACCCGGCAACGGATAAGCGGAAGACGATGGATCAATCAATCAATCAGTTTTTGTAAAGACCAATATGACAACAGGAGTCGTCTCAGAGGTACACAAACACAAAACAAGTCAATATCAAACATCAAACAAATTAACTGTCAGCCTGGGGTATCCCACATCCTTAGACCCTCCCCCGCGGCAAGAAAAACTCAAAAAACCATGTGGGACAATGGGATGGATGGAAAACTTGACATTGGTTGTACTTGATCATTATTTGATAGTGGATTCACAAACCTGCCATATTATTCTTATGGCTGAAAGTCCTTTCTACTGGCCAACATCAGCATCTATTAGTCCAGTGCTCAGGTCTCTGCACTGGCTTCCTGTCGCTCAGATAACAGGCTTCAAAACAACATCTCTGACATGTTAGTGCCGTATGAACCATCTCAGCTCTGAGGACCTCAGGGAGTGGTCTCCTGCTGGTCCCAGAGTCAGGACTAAACATGGTGAGGCTGCGTTTCAGTTTTATGCAGCAAAAATCTGGAACAGCCCAGAAGATGTGAGACAGGCCTCAACTCCGACAAAGTTTAAATCCAGGCTGAAAATTGTTATTGTAGCTGCATATGAAGGTAGACTTAGACTTAATTGATCCACAAGGGAAACTGAGTGGTCACAGTAACTTGAATAGTAATCTTACAATAAAAATAACAATCTTAAAATAGCAATAATGAATGTGAGAATAGAAATAAAGAAAGAAATCCGCATCATATCTGGATAATATGTACATCTTAGATAGAGATAGATTAAGACTCTATCTCTTCACTTTTAATTTAATGAATTAATGATTATCTTTATGTTTTAGTGATTCATTTTAGTTTCCTTGTAATTTGATATGATTGTGAAGCACTTTTGAATTTTATTGTGTGTGGATTGTGCTCTAGAAATAAATTTGCCATGCCACGTTTTTGAATATTGTCGCCACTTTGGGACACCTTTATGAGAAGATAATTAGACCTTGGTTCATTTGCGCTGACAGAGAAGACATTGAACTTTGTGACTGTGTTTTTGTTTCATGTGGATTGACCCAGTAAACAAAGACAGTTTACAGTTAACCATAGTTACGAGAATATCATTTTCAGCTGCCCTCCACCTCAATTTTAAACTATAGGCTCTAAAAATCTCTATTTCCACCAGCCGTGTCTCGCCTTTAAAAAAAAAATCCATGGATAAAACATACCATTGGACCTCTGACAAACGTAAACCGATCCTGCTTGGTTTGGCAGCCACAGGGAAACACTAGACAGACACCGATCCTCTTGTCCCAGAGAAGCCGAAAAAGATTATATTCGCGGCTGTGTTTACTCTTGACCTTGTGCCTGTGAATTATGTGCAACAGGTTTGTTTGTGCAGCCACAGAGAGAGAGAGAGACAGAGACAGAGACACAGCGAGGCCGGCGCTGTCTGCGGAAAAGAGAAGCTACAAGATGACACTGCGACTGTGTGAGTGGCGCTCAAGTCATAATACCCACTATTTTAGTCTGGGGGCTGCTTCAAAATTCAGTTTGCTCATTGGATTCGAATGACTGATGGTAATTAGCGCTTAAAATATACAAGCTTGCATTGAATCAAGCACTAACAATACCAAATTTAGTCAAAACAGGACTGCTCAGAATAAACCATCTTACTGGAGTGAACGTTACTGGAATAATATGGTCCGATCCATGTGACTAACAAGGACTTGGATTGATAGGACTCTTCACAGACTTCGAGTGCTAAATTTAAGAACAAGAATGAGACAGTAGCTACAGGAACACTTTTGGACTGGATAACAATGTTTGACAAGGGACAATTGTTGCTTGGTAAATGATCATAAACAGGAAATGATACAATACAGACTATTGAGAACTGTTTAAAAATAAAATTGATGCAATAATTGAACATTTTAACTCCAATCACATGTCTTAATAATGAACATCACCATTTGGATCACGAAAGGAAACATTGGGTGTAATTGATTGGGGGAGAACAGGCCAAAAATAGTTACTAGTTCCTGGATCTTTTACCCCCCCAAAAAAACTATTTTTTTTTCTTTTGACAATGTCATTTAGTTTTAGTCAAAATTTAGTCAGACAATGATTCTGTTTAGTTTTAGTCGACAGGGATATCATGTTACATGTTTTGGGGTTCAAATTCAATAAATCCATCTGAACAAACCTTCAAATTATTAAGTACAAGACTGGAAAGTTGGCTTATGTGGGAGTTAAGTGGAGATGTTGTCGCCACATTGTGAGAAAAATGCATTTTGAGAAAATGGCCATTGAAGATACAATTTCTCATATAGTTCTATTAAGAAACATTGAATTGGTGCAAGAATCACACTCCTTATGGTGAAGATTAGGTCATTTATTTGTTTCCAGTTGAAGTTTATATGTTAAAAGAGCAAACTAGCCCAAAAATAATCAAGTTTTGCCCACCGAGTTAAATGCCAGTTTAGAGACATTTTACCCACTTGTGGCTGTCCTTGTAGTGACTGTAACGTGTAACTTTGTTTGTTTGTTTATTAGTTTGACAGGGACAGTGTGCAAAACATTAATTAAAGATGCTTTACACCAGATTATAGCTTAAGCTAGTTTCCATCTGCAGCTTAAGCTAGTTTCCGTCTAGTTGTCTATGTGTTCTCTGCAATTTAGGACCACAGATGCTAACTCTGGTACATTTATATTGAGGCTTAAATGCTAATGTTGATTAGTGTGCACTGTCCTAATTCGAATAAATAAATACATACCCCTTGTATTGTGTTTCTTGTCATGTTTGTATAGACCAAACTACCTTTCAACCCGACTTATTTGCGTGACTTTGAACTTTGAACTGCATAACTCGGGATGCATGACTTCAAATGGAAAGGGGAACCTGTTTAGCCACTGGCCCAGCAGCAGCAGCAGCAGCAGCAGCAGCAGCAGCAGCAGCACTGTGTACACAGCTCTGTGTACAGTGGCTGCAGATAGACTTGTGTGCATTTGTGACATAACTACAGTATATCCCAGTGTCAGCGCATGAGAGACCGAGGCAAAGGCACTTAAATACTTGCTGTATCCCAATGTCCAGCCTAAGCCCCAACTACTCACTGACTGTATAGTCCTGCATTGTATAGTAGACTATATAGTGACACATTATGTTGGCAATTCTGACACACCACTCACTACTTTCTCCTGGCCACTGATCACCGGACTGCCCAAGAACCACAGTGACGTGATTTGCATTGAGGTAAAAGTAGGGAGCTGCTTAGGGCTGAATCTGGATCCAATCGACATCGCAATTTTAAATACTTTTTAAAAACGTTTTTATGTAGCTATAACGTAATAAATGGGTACCACATTGTATAATAACAGTTTTAGAAGTATATTTAGCTGACAATACTAGGGCTGTGACAATAGACAATAATATTGGTAATCGCGGTGAAAAGAAGGCACGATTAGTTGATTGTACATTTCTTTTCACAACTGGCATCATTGCTTATGAGTATGAACATCGATGAGTATAATCATACCAGCATCGGATCGGGGCATCCTTACTACACTACACTATATAGGGTAGGGATAGGCATCGTCAGGCCCGGGGCTACTGTAAAATCCGGCCCACCAGCATGTATCCTCTGGCCCTTCAGATGGTTGGAGAAATACGATTAAAAAACTCTAAAAATACAGAAATATGTCAAGCAATATTACCATTTGTACAAAACAATGATTCAAATTTGGTAAAAATGGAGAAGCTCGACCCCCCAGAAAGAATATTGGCCCTCAAAACAGTGAGCTTGCCTACCCCTGATATACAGTAGATCGAATTACAGATGATCCTCCACGGCGAGCCGCCATGATGTGTGGAAAGCTTTCATGTATGTCAGATCATTTTGAATACTTTATTTTGAGATAAAAACAACAACTTCCTCCAAACCTGGTGACAAGACGAAGGTTGCTTTCCTTAGGATGCTCCTGATATCACCAAGTAATTAAGAGTCCAGGGCCAATGTCATGTTGTTTGCCCATGACCAATGTTACAGCCAATCAGGGGTCAGTTGTGCTAGATAGTCGGCTCAGGACAAAAATTAAGTTTAGGAACAGGGAGATCTTTAAGGTTAGGGTTAGGCCTAAGTTTAGGGTTAGGTTTAGATATATTTTCATACAAACACAACTCATAGAGCTATCCAAAATGACAGCAGACCGTTCCCTGTTCCTAAACACAATTTTTGTCACAACATGTCAAGTTTTCAAAGCAGACTGTCCCTCCCCTTATCTAGCAAAACTGACCCCTGATTGGCTGGCTGTAACATTGGTCCTGGGCAAACAACTTTGACATTGGTCCTGGACTCTTGCAACATTTGAGAAATGACATAATATCCATGGAAAGGACCCTTACACAATGTCGGAGATGCTACTCCGATATATTCAAGAAATGGACAGTGACAGTATTTCGATATTCACAAGGAACAGAGACAGAGACAGAGAAAAGCTTTGTACGAGAGGCTTATACAGATGGCGAGAATAAACAGAGAGGGCTTCGATCCAACAAACAAACAAACAAAAATATAACAATATTCTGCTCTGAACATTTTATCACAAGGAAATTGATAAATAAT
>OMNZ01026230.1:0-20274 GCA_900303255.1 Lesueurigobius sanzi | reverse complement strand
GGTTAGAGATAAATGGTTACGTTTTGGAGGATTTGTAATCAACAAGGTTTCCAATAAGTTAGCTTCATGTACGGTTCATGTGTTTGTGGAGAGCGCAAGTGTCGTAGCCGTAGGGGAGTAAAGTCATTTTTAAGTATTTTGTAATAATAAATTAACCAGCAAAGAAATAACAACGCCACCCTGGAGTAGTGCCAGGGACACATACACTGAAGGCACGCGCAAGTAAGTAACTGAGTGAGTGGACCAGGAGACAATATATAGAAAATGTACAACCTTTATTACATCAATTAGCACCAGTTTACATTATACTTTGTTTTATAAAATTGATTTACCATTTGCACTCTCATTCTCACAATTAAAAGATTACCACAGGAATAAAATATTGCACATAGCCCAAAAACAGCACCCCCAAATGTCCATTAATAGCCCCCAAAGTCCTACCCAATGACGCGCTGCTCCAACGGGGCGAGTCGCTTTGCAGCTTAACGCAGTGGTTCGGCACCTAGGCCGTGAAAGACCCGGCGCGGGGCCGAGACCAGACCCAAGAGTCCACTAAACCAGTCTCTTCATGTGCGTAAAGTTAGTAATTAGTGAGACCTTGGGCAAGGGAAGTCCATATAAGGAGGTTGGGTGGAGGAGAGACCCGCGAGGTTCCCAATCCTACAAATTAAATTTGGAAAATTAATATCCTGTAGGACAATCCAGAACCATGCGCACAGTGGCGTTCCAAGGGTGTCTTGGGGCCCCATAAGTATTAAGTGTTTCCTTTCATATAAAAGTAAGTTTGACCCCCTGCTGTATATAACCCAATGTGGATGATGGCTCTATACAGGAAGCCGAATCTTTTGGATCCGTTCAAAAGACTGGCTCCTTTTCATATTGTTTTTATTATGAGTAGAATAGATATTAGGCTGACAGGCACAAACATTTTTTTAATTAACCAAAAGGGCTAAAACTAGACTGAACCAGGTCTAAACCAAGATTAAAACTGGGTTAAATCTGGACTAAACCAAGTCTAAAATTGGGCTAAACTAAAACTGAACCAGGGCTAAATCTGGACGAAACTAGGTCTACAACAGGACAAGGCCAGGGCTAAACCAGGACTAAAACTGAGCTAAACTAGTGATAAACTAGGACTAAACAGGGTCTAAATCAGGTCTAAACCTAAACCTTAAACAGATGAAACCAAATGATTTTTAGATATGAGTTTTTGGATCAAATTTTGTGCCACAGTCAAGGAAAAAAAGCTACTGTCTTTCTATCTGTCTGGCAAATCATTTTTAGTGTAAAATCTTTCATTCCTTGAGTCCATTAGGGTTAAATCTACATCAAATTGAATGCAAAAAAAAGATACGGCTCTTTTCACAATTGAGATCCGGTTCGAACCATTCACCTGAAAGAGTCACATCACTAGGATGCATCACTCGAGATCATGATATTTCACAGCATTTTGTGCGACTTCAAATTGTGCTGGTGACATTCTGAAAAAACAGCCATGAGCACTAATGACACTATACACTATACAAGGAAAGTACTCCAATTCTAAACATAAAGAAATTATGATGATTTGGTACCATCCAAATCTCCTTTTTATTTTGGGCACAAAGAACTGTAAACCTTTTAGATGGGACTGTCAAAGTTAATGCAAATCCAAAAAAATATACACACATTCAAAATGATCTATCACAAATACAGCCTATAGTCTTCCTGTGGTCCCTGTGTCATACTGTATATTGACCATAAGCATGTATCCACACATAACTAATAGGAAACACCTACCTAAACCTATGTTATTTGTCTTTCTAGGCATCAATACCAGTTTACCAATTGCTGCCATCATGTATATTGTAACATGTCTCCTACTGTTCAGAACTTAACAGTGTTACTTCTTCTCCGTCTGCGTACAACATTTGTCAGAGATTTGATTTGCCGGATATGGTGCAATCATTATTTCACATCCCCAAAATAGATTCTGACCTACTTGCTGCAAAATTAACAAGATTGTAATAGACCAAGCCAGACCGCCTTTTACTGAACTTGTTTCTATCGATCAGGTACCACAAATCTCACAAGGAGCAGCTGCTTATTGAGTAACTGTCTCATCGTTTATGGCTGAAGTTGAAAGGCAAAACAGGTTTGTATCAATTATGAAACACATTTGTTTGCATTACGGACCTTCGAGTTAATTTCATGGTTAAGGCAAAGTCATGTTGCCTAAGAACCCAACAAATCACGTCCCGTACGGTGAGGGTCATACTGGATCTGAGCAGCGGTACATGGCCTACTTTCTGCTGGTGCTCATGGGAGGGGAAGATGGATGGTGTGCCTCAAACCCAGGTTGATCGTCTGTACATGCGTGTCGTCTCTCAGCTCACACGTGTTTTGGTTATTTTCAGATGTGCTTCCCCCGTGACTGCAAAAGAACCTCCCCATGCAAAACAACCTGCTTATAGGCTCAGAGCATGCACGAGCTACCAGCTCGGTCTTCCTCGCCGCATAAGTTTCCTTTCAGGGCTTTTTGAGATGTTTATTGGATCTGTAAAAGAGGCAAAAGTATAGGTCTGGTTTAAATCTGGTTTTAATATAATGGGTTTATACTGTTCCACTGAAATCGGTGATGTTCAGGATGGAGCAGTGTGGAGGGCCTGGGTCTCTGGTGTGACAGCCTACGTCAGAATAGTTAATACATCCTTACTGAAAATATAACAAAAGTGCTACAGATCAATGAAAGCTTCATTTATTGATCGTCACAAGTTGTTTAGAACTTTTTTGTTGTTGTCAAATCTACAGCACTCAAAGAGGGAAATGTGTCAAAAACTAGAGCACCACATTAAATAACACCGACATTTCTATTATATATACCAGGGGTCTCCAACCTTTTTTACCTTGCAAGCTACTTTTGCGTAACAAAAATGGCAGCGAGCTACTTATACTTCAAAGAAACACATGTGTAACTAGGCCTCTAGGAGCCAAGATGACCATTCAACTCAATAAAAGAATATTACAGTAGTTTCTGCTTTATACTTGGCTATGTTTGGAGATATTTTGATCAGAAAAACAAAAATGCACCTAAAACGTGACTCATCAAGCGTACGTATGTGAAATGTTGAAAGTCTTTGGTGAGCTACTTGGAAAGGGCTGGCGAGCTACTGGTAGCTCCCGAGCGACTGCTTGGAGATCCCTGATATATACTATATGTGGATACCCTGGTAATTTTCTTTGAATATGAAATGTATATTTTCAGAACTGTAATTATTGTATATTTGTTAGTACATTGCTAAAATAAATGTGTGCTGTCACTCAATAAATAATTTTAATGATGGCGCCTCACGATTAATGACAGTAAATATAAATGTAATTATTTATTCACTAAGCTGACATAAAATGCACAAATTTAAATAGACAAGAAAATGTATATATAATAAGTCACATTAAAAGCTACTATCAATAGTACAGGAATAGGCGCACATCAACAAAGTCCGTTATAGTCTTATGGCGGCCGGAACAAATGACCTCGAGTAGTGTGGCTCTAGTCATTTTACCTCCAGCTGTAAGATTTCATTTGGCCCCGCCCCCTAGAGCCAAATATAACTACAGTCTGTGAATAACATAATGAAGTGTTTTAAAACACAAGGAAACTAAACTTTTAATAGGCCTATCTTTATTTCACATTTCCTTATCATTTGAAATACAGGACTATTTATTTTCTGTTTTTTCACTGTTAAAAAGTAGTGTTCTAGCTCAAAGAATTGTCAATAAAAAGGTGATTTGACAGTCCCACCATAGTATCGAAATCGGTATCGATTTTTTTTTTTCAGTCTCGAAATCGAGTTTGAAATGTATTATCGTGACAACACTAGTGTTAACTTTGAAAGCCCTAAAATAATATATATTTATATATTTTTTCACCAATAGCCCACTTTACAATTGACATCACGCGCAAGGGCTTCTGGGTTCTAATGCTAGACAAACAAGCTGCATTTACCAATTGAAAAAACGCATATAGAGCACTAAGTTTTACATAATTCACAGCAACACAGATGTTGTAAGTATGTAAAACTTAAATGCATGTCACAAATGAGCAAACACAAAATAGAGGAGGGTGTTTTGACAGAGAAAGACATACCGTGGGCTTTTCTCAATGGCGATCCTGCTAATTATCGATTGCCAGAACTGAAGCACTTTGGAAATCCACTCTCCCACATACGTAAATACTGCCACCGCTTTGCTTTGTCTGTCTTTAGCTTGGCCCGTTCCCTTTCCAGCTGTGTAAGGCCTTACCCGGCTTTTGTAAAAGGGATAAAAAATGTCCCCTCTGACATCCGGTCTGGGTATCTAGAGTCCGATCTGCACAGCCCCCAACAGCGGTGCTTAGTTCCATCGCATTTCAACATCTTTAGGAGACAAAAACTACAACTTTGTGACTTTGGGAGCGATTATAATACATCCATGGGAGCGACCCAGACCCATAGGCACCCATGCAAAATGCGCGCTTGGTTACATCACAATCTATTTTAGCAGCTGTGAAAGATGCTATTGGTTCCGACATGCATCAAGTGACTTTACTCAATCAAAAACACCATAAATACCGGTGTGTGTAGCAGTTTATTTCTGTCTGAAGAAGGGCTGAGGCTCAAAACATCACTATTTGGTATAAATGATCTAAAAATAAAAGCTTTTGGGAGTTATTCGGTTGTGCGGACATTCTCTTTGCTATTTGCTAAAGGGAAATGCACTCATTGTATAGCATTAGTGTTTCCAGAAGGCTAGCCATATGAATCTTGGGAGCACCAGCATATGGCTCAACAACAATAGGACTATGTACAGAATATTAAGCATATTTTCAGCCATTGTGGCAAAATTCACCTCAAACTCGGTGAATCAGCGAGAGCAGGTGCTGAACCCTCCTGTGGTCGATGCATTCAGCGCGTACTACAGCCCACCGACACTGCTACACTGCTACATCACTTGGGCATTTTCCAACGCAAATATTCAGTCTCCCATCTGCCAAAATGCCTGCCTTCTTTTTCTCAGTAAACAGCGGGAAAAAACACACACCCCTGGCTGCAGAGGGGATTTCCTGGCCCATTATAACATGCACAGTCCTCAGCTGTTGTTAAGACTGCGAACTGTCTGGAGAAATTAGCTTTGTCAAAACTGGTATGACTCCGGGGTGTATCGCGAACTGTTATTGAATTAAGCTCCAGTCTCCTGAAATGTTGAGCTTAGGATTCAATTCAAATTTGAATGCATCCACTGTAGTTCGTCAACATGTTCGACCAGCGAGATTGGAACCGTGCCCCCGAGCAACAAGTTCGACTGCGTTTTTCCCCCTTGTTAGTCGTATGACATGTCCGTGAAAGTAAATTCCACAGCGTGTTTGTCATTCAACCCACACAAGAAGCTGAATTGATTATTGAATAGATTTTAATACATTACATAAAATGTGTGCAGTGAACAGACTATCTTCAAATCAAGTCATTCCTTTTTCTCTAAATTCCTGTCATTGTAACTTTTTTAGTCCTGTCCTACACCTGACTCTCCTCCGTGTGGTGCCCAGACAGAGTAATGGCACAGTCTCCACGGATCAATGGCTTGGAGGTGAAAAACTGTGCGGCGAAAGGCAGAGACAGAGAGAAACGGGAGGTTTGTCCGCAGAAGACAGCCCAAATCCCAACCAAAGGCCAAGGACAGACGGCGCGGCGAGGGAAAAGTGGGAGTGGCTGCACGATGTAGTGATGGAAGACAGCCAGGAGGTAATGGACAGGCAAGTTGTAATCCTTGTACTTTTAAGCATGCTGAAACGACCTCATAAAATCCAGAAAATGAACACTGTGACCTCGCGTCAAACGTGATGAAGCATCACAGGCATTTTAGTCATAGTTACAGTGCAGTGGATCAGAATGATTAGAAAGACGAGAAGTATGGTTGCATCAACAATTTAGCTGGCCAAGGTACTTTTCCTTTGTTCATATCAACCCAAACATGTAAGAAGAAGTAACAGAAAAATTGGGGAATGTTGAAAACCGTTGTCAAATGGTTGGTTTGGTTTTTATATTTTATTTGTTTGTATTGAATTTATCAGAATTAATTACTTTTCATTAAAAACATTGGAAATATTTGTGGACATAAAGCTTGTCCTCGCTTGGCCATTTTGATCGTGACTGCCAACTGCTTTGTCCATGAATCTGTGGCCTTCACGGGGATGGCATCATCTCCTCCGTCTCAAGCTCGGATGAGAAAGGAGAGTCGGGGCAATCACTGCTTAGGTGCATGTGATTTCACCACTTACTCACTGAATTAATTCAATCAATCCATCAACCAACCTTTGCTTATAGAGCGCTTTTCATACAAGAATGTAACACAAAGAGCTTCACAACTATGAATGAATACATATTTTCCATAGATGATACTGTTTTCTGTAGTTCCAAGGGGAGAAGAAAGAAATTGGCTGCATACTGTATATGCCTCGTAGTCTCCTGTGCCCCAGTCCCTTGCATTGAGACTAAATCACCTCTGTCCTGTAGACACTGAGGTCGATCCCCAACAAGAATCCTCTGTAATAGGCACCGAAGGGACAGCTGCCAGTGACTGCCCACATGCACACTCCTAACACACAGCCATGTTGGTACCAATCACCAAGGACCAGGAGACGGATCGTTCCCCACTCCTCCTCTTATCGATTTCTCCTACAGAGGTATTTATGGTGCGAAAAGAAATACAGTTATTGTCCACAGGGCACCCAGTGTATTTATCTGCCCTAACTGGCCCACAGTCATTTTTAACTGCTTCAGCACAAGCCAGGATGCTCACATGTCACAGAGGTGACAGGAGTCCAGGGAGAGCTCTGCCTTTTAGGTAGAGCTAATGATCCATCCAATGAGGTCGGGGGCTGCACTAAGAGACAAGTCAGAGTGAGAAGTGAGGCACCTCAGGCCACAGAAAGTCTATGAGGCTGTGCTTCAGCCATTAGAGGTTTGTGCACAGCAGGACAGAGCCGCCTCCATGCTGGAGCTCAGTCTCAGATGCAAACTATAGTATGTTGCTTCAACTGGTTATAGAATATAAAGCCAAAGATAGTTTTGTTTTTTCTCTCAAATTGATCAACAGTAATGACCAATAAACCAAACATAATTTTCTATTTGACAATGTCACGCACACACAATCATAATATTTGAAAGAGAAAAAAAGCATTATTATTGTGGGAAATAAAATTCATCTTGTGAAGAGAAGCATAGTTGGTGAATAATAGAAGTGCAGAAAAGTCTCCAAACACAAATGGTTTCCAGGTCAAAGCAGAGGACAGATGTCTCCTGCGATTCACAAAGACAGATTTTGGTGGCAGTGGCTGGTGACCAGTCGTCTCTGCTCTGTTTGCGGCCCAACTACATGCCAGGACTCGCAGTGCATTGTCCAGATGGCAATCACAGTGTCGCCCTGTGTTTGACACCGAGGCTAATCCCCCCACCAGCAAGGTCACTTCCATCACCTATGACTACTGTAAACAGAAACACAGTTTGACAAACTGCCAAACAGTCTGGCAAAAAGAAAAAGTGTTTATGTGGGGTGTGTTGATGCTAGCACTGCTGTATCTGGAATCAAATACAATGGCACCAGCATAAACTATATTCAAGAAGATTGGTTATTATTGGTTATAACTCCTGACAAATGAGAACTTATATAATTCCATCTCAACCTTTTATTTTCATAGTTTCACAGTTATTATCTATTAACTTAATCTTGTTTAACGTACTATATTACAACATATCCGCGTTCTAATATACCCTTTGGTCAACTGTGACACCTCTATTGTTTCCTGTGACATTGAACGAGCCTGCAACAGCCGCGCAGCATTCACGGCCTTCTTGAAGTCCGTTAATGGTCAACGAGCCATAGCCACGGGAAAGAAAGGCCAGCCTCTAGTGGTCTGCCGGGGATCAATGACTTCCTCCAGTGCGATCAGACAAACAGATAGACCAGACACAAAGTTATCTGCGACGTCAGCCACTTTTCTGTGCAACACACACACATCCACACACACTACCCCATAACGCGGCCACAACTGAATCTCCAGCCCCACAGGCAGCTCCTGGGTGATTGAATCTGATTAGGTAACTCTCCCAGGCTTTATATTGTATTTGTTTCCCCAGCTGTCTGACCGTGTGTGCGTTTGCCTGAGAAAGTATGCAGATTTTCCACCGAGTCAGTAATCAATAGCAGCGAGCCGTGGGGAGGAACACACCCGTTAAATAATGACAAGATGGTATCGCACTACGAGGTAATTGACTCTGGAAACAATACTGATGCTATCTGCGCATCCTTTTTGCAGTGATTATGTTTGGTATGAGAGTTTTGTCAGAAAAAACACAAAATTGATTACTCGCAAAAAAAAAAAAACCCGCTCACAACGGTAAGCAGCTAGAATGAGATGAAGTGAGATTTTGGAGACAATCCCCTTGTTTCTTTTACATTGCATACTAGGAAGTGCCATTGGAATAGTCTTACTGATGTTATAGTAAAAGGGGGAACTCTGAGAATATGTAAGAAACTTAAGCGAACACGGGAACATAGCCCCAACTGATCCAGAAAGACTGTTGTGTCCCTCAGTAACACACCTCCCCCTTGCTCACTTCAGCCACATTAACATGGCCAGACACAAGTATACGGAGTTCACCAGGGAAAAGGGGAAAATGAATGATTCCGTTATTTCGCAATACTTTGCTATTATTTCAAATAATGCAATAGTTTTGCTATAAAATGCAATCATAGGAGCAAGAGAGAACAGGACTTGCTCCAAGTCAGCATTACAGCAGGGGTTGTAGCTGGAAGTGTGGTCTGGTCTGAGAATATTAAAGACCATTACAGAGACCACCTCTAGGGGCGCTGTTCCATGGTCCTGACCTTGAGTGGTCTGTGATCAGGGACCAGTCAGTTTTTGATTCATTTTGGTTTCTATCAATATTTTTCTTCTGTAGAGGAAATTAATACTAATAATTTTGCTGATAAATACATATATTTCTCACTGCAATATTTACTCCACAGAACAAAAATATTGATAGAGACCAGAAGGACTGAGTGGTCCCTGCCCCACAGAAACCAGGGACCATTGATTCAGACCAAAGCTCAGGGGCCATGGTCCCTGATCACGGAACAGCGCCCCTAGAGCTGGTCTCTGTAATGGTCCAGACCGTCTTTAGACCAGACCACACTTTCAGCTACGACCCCCTCTCCAGCATTAGCCGCTCTATCATCATTCACACTCTATGGCCCATGAATGGGGACCTCCATTGTCTTTTATTTTGAATTTGGTTTCAAATACAGAGACTTAACAGCAGTGTTAGCAGGTGGCATGGTGTGTATGTGCATGGTGAATGGTGAATGGTGTTTAAGTGCCTGGTGGTTATGTCTACTGGAGCAGTGTGCCTGTGTGCACGGTACTCCAAGTAAAACAATAACACCCACTGTGATCGCAAGTGCGGCGCTTTTGCTGAAACAATCACATGAATGTTTTAATTCTGATTCGTTTTTCACATGTTGTATTGTTAATGTATATTATGCCAAACTGTCGATGCACAGCACCACAGATGCTTCCACAAGCCACGTGTACACTGAGGCTGCAGGTGAGGTCTAAGCCGGACCCTATGGCCTGAGAGCGGCCCATTCTTTGTCTGCACATTTGGTGAAGAGCAAAGCAGGGTTATCACTGGTCCACAGGTAATCCTCCAAGACTCTGATTTGTTCCTGAGATCAGCAAAGGGTGGAAAAACTTACTTTACAACAAAATCCATGCCTCCAATTTAAAGCATTCTATTAAAATAGTAATACATGTAGACTTAGAGACTATCACTTTACCTGTAATGATACATTGCCTTTAGTAGTCTTTAGTCTGTATGTAGCAGCCGTATCCAGCACTTGCCGGTGTTGCAACCAACTTGGACACATCAACATTGTAAGCTCCTTGATTAAGTCCATACACATCGATTGTCAGGCATTTCGATGAAAATGCTGAAGCTTTAAAATTCTGTCCAGATGTCCTTTTCAAACCTTCATTGAATCAGAGTTATGACAGACATGTTGTCACATCACAGGTTTGGCCAAGCTCTGTCCATTCAGTAATACATGCCATTTTCCATTGAAGTTTTATGTCCATGCTGGAAATACTTACTAATGCTGAGGGCCACATGAAATTGGACATCGTAAATTATGTACTTGATGGTATAATCAAGGGATTTGGCTTTGAATAATGTTCATGTCGTGAATTCATTTGAGCCTTAGTTGATGCAGATAAAGGAGGACAGTGACCCCAACAGATTTAAAATGTCTAAATAAGTGATGGTACTAAATTATAAGTGGGCCGTGGGTTTTGTGGAGGGACTGGGCGATATCTAGAGCAGAGGACTGGAAGTGCATACAAAACAGAGGTCAACAATTCATCCATATAAAAGAGAGTGAATAATGAGTTAGACATTTAACCTAAAAGTCAGCCATCTCCACACTTAGTAAACAGCCTGACCACTGCGCCATATCTCTGTGTGCACACACTGTTAACAGAAGGCGTGCAACATGCTGACCAGCCAGAAGAAAAACAAACAATTAGCATCTGGCCTTAGAAAAGGTCACAGTGGTGGGAGTGCTTGTGTAGCATTAATATTCAGTGCATTCTGACCCAATGTTCATCAATAGAGTTACTGCATATTAATGTGCGCTTTTGCATGAGACTAGAGACAAGATGGATGGTCAAGAAAATAGTTTTGCTTTGTATTCAGTGACTTTGAGGTGTTTGAAATACCCCAAAGTTTATTAGGGTTGATAGCCAAAGAGCAGCATCAGAGAAGAGCAGAAAGTGGTTTTGAGCTGCACTGCAAAAACTCAAATCTTGTGTTGGTCTATTTATCTTATTTTAAGCCTACATCTTATAATATAATTTTATTATTAATGTACATTATACTTATTTAAGGATCATTTACCCCCTAACACAATTTCAATGAGATATAAAGGCTTCTTTTTTTTTTTTACAGTGGTGCAGATGGTAAAACAGGTTGTCTCATGACCGGAAGGTCGGGGGTTCGAATCCCGGCTCAAGCATGTGCACACTGACGTGTCCTTGGGCAAGACACTTCACCACATTGCCTAGTAGTGCTTTGGATGACTTCAATACTTGCAATGTCACTTTATCAATCAACCACCTGAATGTAAATGTATTTATTATATATTCATTTGCACTGCCTCTGACACAGTATTTTATTCGTTCTTATATCACATCCAGTTCAATTTCCGTTTTTGCTTTTTGGATATATTTTCCTCTTACTACATATCTTTTTTTTTCACAAATTTTATTCCGTGTACATAGGAGATCTTCATACAGTGTATTGATGCTAAGATATCTTTATTGTATTCTATTCTATTACCTGTTTGCAAACT
The DNA here is from genome assembly GCA_900303255.1 of Lesueurigobius sanzi. Classification (NCBI taxonomy): domain Eukaryota; kingdom Metazoa; phylum Chordata; class Actinopteri; order Gobiiformes; family Gobiidae; genus Lesueurigobius; species Lesueurigobius sanzi. The sequence continues at coordinate 8,853 of OMNZ01026230.1, read as the reverse complement.
TATTTTCTTCTTTGATGGACTGCACTGTACTAAAGTCATATAGAACAGCTAATTATAGCCTTAGGGAGAAACAATACTTATGCTTGATGCTGTCTTATTTGATCACATATACTTGAAGGAGTAGTTTATAAATAAAAGGCTAGATTTCAGCTGAAATACAAACATTTTGAGCTTCAGAGATTTAATTGATCAGTGAATATCACTTCTAACAAGAAGTTAATAACTGAAAATTAGCCTTTTCATCTTATTCCGTGTTGCATTCCAACCACCCACACAACCAAGACATAGTATTTTGAGATTCTTCACTAAAACAAAATGTGCTATAGTTACATTGGCAGATTTCTTCACTTATTTAAAACTGATAGTACATTTATTTTTACAGAAAGAGAGAGAGCCATTTTAAAAGTGAACAACCGCTCCCTTCCGTCTTGATTGGACTGGAAAGCCCCTCTTCGGTCCCAGTAAGGAAAGGCCGTCTCATTGGTCCAAACGTAATCCTGTAAGTCTGATTTGTTTCTGAGATCAGCAAAGGGAGGGACTAGAAAAAAATAGAATTAGTTTTAGTTACTTACATGGCATAAAAATTCAGGCACAGATGGTCAATTGTTTCATTGTATAAAATGTGTCACATCGGATTAAAGTAAGCGAGCCGATTTGGAGATGGGAAGGGTTGTACAGAGGTGTTACCAGGCTGTTGAAGTTTTCAAAAAGGAAAAAAAAAAAACACAATTTGAGTCCTATGATGCTCTTAAGTGTCAAAGGGCAGCAGGTGGCAAAACACCCGTCACAGCTAATGCGCTTTTTCCCCCCTGATTTGAAGAAGCACCAGCACGCCCCTCAGGCTGACATGTGCATATGCTCAAGTCGACGGTCATGTGCCATCGCTATCCCGCATGTAATTCTGTATTTTATCAACAGTGGCAGCCTGTCACTCCACATCACACGCAGTAATGCAAGTGCCACGTTCGCGCTGGATCCCTGCCAGGCACAGCCCCTGCAGAATCAATAGGGAGTAATTTAGACTTACAACCTTATAAGCAAACAAGAAAAAGGTGAGCAAGCGATGCCTGATTGACAATTCATTTCATTCCAGGGTCTCTGATGACGGTAGTTAGCTCTGTCTCGGCGCTCAACCTTGAAACTTTCATTTAATTGTAAATGCAGCGACATGATTTATTGCAATGCACTTGTTGCCAGGGGACGTGAGCCGTTTCATTGGTGGGATTGAAGGGACTTTTTTCTTCCTCTCAGGGTATCATTATTAACAGGTTTGAATATGTAAGCCTGTGCGATCAATCTAATTTTATACGGTATTGTGATTCAATTCATGGTCAATCTCAAGTATTGGAATGAGGATTTTTTTTGATGAACAGGTCATATATTGTGACCGTAACGCCGCATTGTTTACAGTGGAGTCTGAACTTGAAAAGAATACAATGGAAACTAGTTTGTGTTGAAAGATATACAGTATATGTATTAAATGGGACTGAGGTAGGAAGCATTGAGGTGAGACACTGCAGGCAAAACTATATTTTCAGTAAGGTACAGTGAGGCGTGTAATAATTGAGCTGATTCAACGTTTCTCCATAAAACTATGTGGAAAATTGTAACATAAATGGGCCTCATTCACAAAACAACCTTGCGCACAAATTTGTTCTTAGGGCCTAATTAGGAACATTTTTGGCATTCACAAAATTTGTTCTTACCTGAAAGAGTTTTTCAGGAGGACTCTTACGCACAAAACATCAGCAGTTTTAGAATATTATCACTGTCAAAATGGACCCAAAAATTCTAAGTCTTTCACAGCATCAGTATTTTTTCTAAAAATGATTTCACTTAAAAATATATTTTTTTGAGATAATGGAAGTGATCAGAGGTGGTGTAGAGCAGAGAAAGGCCCTTTCTGAAATGGCTCCCTCCTCCCTATCCCTTCACACTTCCACTCCATCCACTGTGAGGGCACCTTCAGACGATCCTTCAGTCTCCCTCACCCCACCAACAAACACACCCCTTGACTGTGCCCTGCCCTCTAATGTTGGAAAAGTTCTACTGATAATATTAAAAAAAAATAATAATAAATTTCCCTTACAGTTCACAAAGTAATTCGGATTCAGATTTGTCATATTTACACATACATATTTTTCTTCTTCAAAATCGTAATTGGAGACTTACCCACCACCAATAAAAGTATCTTCTTTTTCATTGACAAAACTCAATATGGCTGTATAACTGTTGAAATTCAAACATTTACGTTACTAAATGAAGGTGGAACTGAAGTTGTTGCTGCATGTTGCACGTGGGGCTGCTCTCCGGTGTAACACACACCTGTAAAGTCTGCATGCACTGCAGACTCGCAATGGAGGAGCTTCTCACTCACTTCTCCTGCTGAGCAGTGCTTAATTTGATCCGGCTTTTGGGGGAACGCATTCCAGGAAATCGGAATTTTGAGCTTCATTGGATCCGGGAAATAAAATACTCCAACAACTTTTTAATATGCAATTATTTTGGGCTGTTCCCCCATAAAATCCACCCAGTACACAAGTGTTCCTGAAAATCTGGATTTACAAATTAAGCACTGCTGCTGAGGCAACGATTGCGGATACACTACCCCTTCACAGGCACGTGCATATGAAGTGTTAGGGCATAGGAGGGAGCCATTTCGGAAAGGGCCATAGTTAGTGTAGACTTCCACAGCTGAGGGCTGAAGCTCGTTAGTTGCTGCTCTGAGTCACACCTGTCGTAATCAGAGGAGAGATCAGGAGTACTGCCTCATGCTCTTGTCATGCCCATATATGGAAGATTAAGGGCGTGTCTTTGTACATAGTCAATATGATGTAAATGTCCTGATAATGAGGGGAGTGGTGTTCTTAGCGTCACGTTCATGAATTTGGGGCATCTCTCTTTAAGAACAGTTTTGTCTTCTTAAGAACGCTTCGTGAATCAGACCTAAGTTTCTCCTAAGTTGTACTTAAGAACTTTTTCTTAGGAAAATATTCGTGAATGAGGCCCAATGTTTTCAAAATGCATTTATCTCAAATTGTGGCGACAGCATCTCCACTTTAGCAGCTCCTACAGACGCCAAACTTTACAGTCTTCTACTTAAGTTAACACTACTTTGAAGATTTGTTCAGGGATTTTTCAAAATTGAATTCCTATTCTGATTTATTGAGTTTTGAAACTCATGAAGCACTGCGAAATTTGAATTTTTACAGATTATTCACTCATAACTTATTCAAAAACTAAACCAGATATCCCAAATCACTTCTGAACAAACCTTTGTCACTAATATGTGACCAATCACGGAAAGTAGTGACACAAGTCTGGGACATTTTGAGTTACAGATTCTGAAAGTGCAATCTCCAAGCTTTCCAACGAAGTGTAACACATGGAAATCTGATAATATTTGGAGAAGTTGTGGCCGTTTGAAGGTATGCACATTGGAAGAGGTAAACCTGAGATAAGGCAAGATGGCGCACAGAGACTCGGGGATTACCCAGGGACTACCATCGGAGCGCAGAGAGGCACATTGGCCACTTTCTTATGGACAACGTTTGTGAAAAAGGAGCTAGAAACATAGACATGGGGTCGCGGGATTTGACACAGATCTTTCTTCACGGGACCTAGGAGCTTTTTCCCTGGGAAGATTACGCAACAAAATAAAACCAGAAATTTAAACCTGGCTCTGTCCATTATTTAGATTTTGTCTCCAAAAATATAGGAAATTTGGCCATTTTGATGCATAAAATACCTAAATCTTATATGAAAACGTGAAATGACAGAAAACTTGCAATACATTTTTTTTTTCTCATATTCATGTCAGTGATAAACAGCAAAAGTAAAAAATTGATATCACTCAATTTACAATTTTTCCGTATTCACCTGCAGTGTCTCCCCTTAATTTGTTGTTCATATTGAGGTTTATTTGAGAATATCTATCTTTTTTTGACAGTAGAAAAGTAAAACTGAATCAAATCTGTATTGCTCAGCCCTATACTGTATATGGTTAGATGTACAATTATTCATTGGTCATTTAAAAAGTTAAATTACATTTTGACTGTTCTTGGGATAAGATTTATTTTTGACTTGAACATTGCAATGTTTCTGTGCATGCTGTGCAGAGAGCAAGTTCTGCCAAGGTTTGATAGGCAGAGCCCTAGATTTGACATTTTTAGAAATAATATTTGCATTTCACATTCGTCCACTGAGTAATCAAAATGTATCTGTACATGGACGACATTGGACAGTTTGGAAAAACTGCAGAGATCCAGCTCCGTGATCAAACACAATAGAAAGACAGACAACAGGAACAGGTACAAGAACTTCTTCATTCCTCTGTCGATCTCAGTGATGAATGAAACTAAAGTGGTATAAACAGGGGAAGGTTATGTCATCGCACTTTCAGGTCATTTGGGAAGAGTGCAATAGAAACTGCACATTTGTTCTTGGTTTGTTTAATGGTGATGTAAATTGTGAGGATGTGAGAAATACAAGGTAGTGATGTGCTGTGTTGATGCCCTTGATGTCCAAAAATAATTTCTCCTCTCTGGAGACAATAAAGGCCATCTTAACTTATCTTATCTTAAAAATGTGAGTTACTCTGCACCTCAGTGTAGTTTGCATGCGTCTAGCCCTCTAATACCCCATGGTGTGGTAATAGAAAAGGATTTTGTTATTTTGGTTACATTATAATAAAAAAGAACATACTACATGAGCAGACATGAGTTATGTAAAGATTTCATTACTTCACATCTACAAAGTGAAACAATGGTTATAAATACATTAATCTGCCTCTAGCTGCTGTGGGACTTGGTATGTGTTTCATGTTTATGGATGGACTGTTCATATCAAATTGAGAGTCTCTTCAGATATATTGCCCCATTAGGAATAAGCTCATAGGACCCTATCCTCCCACTCTCTGCGCTGTGTTCTGCCTGGACATGGGGATCCCGGGAGCGATTTTAATGGTGAACTTTCCTCCTGTCAGCATAACACTTTTAAAACTTTGGTCTAGTTTAGGGGGAAATTCAAACCACTGAATATGGCAATGCAATACTTTTGCGATATTGTGCAGCCCTAATGAGCGTTGGCAAAGTAGTCGTCGACTGCAGACCTCAGGGAGGGCATCAGAGGCAAGAAGCTTAAACATTATAGAGAGAAGGAAGAGTTCCAGCCACTAGGTTTGATTGTGCCAGGGAAATTGTTATGTTGCTGCTTTTATTACTGTCATTATTATATACCTTCCAAATGCTTTAAACAGCAGGAAAAATAATTTAGAAAAAGATGAATATTAGCATACGGCAAAACAAGCAGGAGCCATAAAAAACAGCACAAGCTAAATAAATCGAAAACAAGCCCACCTGTAGTGTAGAATTGTAAACTCTGTAAGGTACCCGTACCTCTAACCCACTGTTTGCTGTTGCCGTTGTTATTGTCTGTTCGTATTATGTTTTTCCATAAATTATATAAAAAAATGATAATAATAATCAAGCACAAGCCAATGAAAACAGCACAAGATATAATCAATGGAGTAAAGTAATAGGCCATTTTAAGTAGAAATGTTTTAAGCCATATTTTAAAGGCCTCCACACTCTGAGGGGCCCTCAGGGTCTCTGGCAGGGTGTTCCAGAGGTGAGGTGTCCTAGCCTAGCCTAAGCCATCCATAAACTCAGGTCAATTATCATTTCCTACACGTTACAGTCTGGGTCTGATCTCAGTGCCTGCGATACATCAGTTGAATTTCTTCAGACCATTCAGTGAGCGGGGGAGGGGGGGGTGTTGTAGGTGACATCAAGCATATGCAGGAAATGATAATATAACTAAGGCCAGGCTAGCGATTGGGTAAAATCAGATCCAATCGTTTCGAACTTTAAAAGGAGTTGACCCCTCCCACCTGATAACAGAGCTGAATTGGGAAGATCCAGACCCTCTGTACGAAATGAGTACGAGGGTATATGGTAAGACCAGGCTACCTGTCTCCCATTGGGACATGGGAATTACTACTGCAACAACATATCATCAGTAGGGTAAAACTAATCTGTCAAAATTGTGTTTTTCCTTGCTGAGAAGGACAGGGGATGCCCCAGCACATTTATTATACACTCATTGTCTGTTAAACCAACTTTCGTTTTATTGTGAAGCCCTGCAAGGTAACTTTTGTTGTGATTTGGGGCTATACAAAATAAATTTAATTGAAATTATGGAGAGCTTGGTCCTGGGCTGCTGGAGACAGTGGGTGGAGGTGGACCGGAGGCGCCTTGAGGTGGAGGTAAGGAGCTCACTGAAGTAGGCCGGGGCTGTTCCATGAACACATTGGTTTGTGTGAAGGCAGAGTTTATAGTGAATTCTGTAATGGATGGGCAGCCAATGAAGGGACCGGAGGACAGGGGTGATATGGTCATATTTGCGCCTCCTTGTCAGGATCCGGGCTGCACATTTCTGATTATGCTGTTTCAACAGTTTCAACAGGCTCCTATCCTGGCGAGGAGGGCATTGTTGTAATCCAGCCTGGAGGAAACAAAGGCATGTATCGGTTTCTCAGCGTCAGACTGGGAAAGGGAGGCACAGAGTTTTGTTTGTTTGTATTTTGTGCCAAAAAGGCTGAATTCTAGTTGCATCATTTACAGTTTTCATATTATATATCTTCTCAAGTGAATAAGTACATTTAAAATCCCACTAAGCAGTCAGTGATCATTTGCAGTTAAAAATAATTTGTCTGAGACATCTGGCAGTTCACAACCTGCAGATAATCAAACAAAAACTTGCATCGTTTTGGCTACTTCATGTTCTGAATTTAAAAGAGTCACAAAATGATACGTTGAAAAGTTGCATACATGGTTTACGAGTTACTCACCATTATTAGTGAATGGAACCGAAACAGCATTTGTCTATGTTGTGTATGCATAGCATTAGCTGCTTTGCTGAGAGTGCAGGCCACAGTGTTAGGTCCCTACGGCCTGTCGCTGTAATATATTTTGACTCTGTGATCAGCTTGAATGTCAAAATGTAATCTCCCGGTGGTGACACTGCTGATCTGCATCTAAATATTTATGGCACCATACTAAGCCTGACACTGTACATTCGTTATGGACTATATAGCCTACTGATCAATGAAATATTATGTTAAACAAAATCACAAATGAAACAAGTTCATTTTGGAACACAGCTCCACACGTATTAAGCAAGTGGTCACAGAAAAGGAAGTCGACAGTGTTCCCAATCTTTTTTTCCCTTGCGTACCCCTTGGGCCTTTCATTTATTCTACGAGTACCCCCTGCCTCAATGGTTTTGTTGATTAGTTAGAAAGTTAATGACTAACTCAGTAAAAAAAACTGAAACTCTCACTTTATATAGTTCAAGCTTTTCTTTGACTATAATAATCAAAAATACAATTTCTTTTATCTAATTTTTTATCTGAAATTAATCCAAGTACCCCCTGCTAACCTCTTGCGCACCCCTAGGCGTTCCCGTACGTACCCCTGGTTGGGAAACACTGCTCTATGAGGTAGCAAATCATATTCTTTTGGTAACTTCAGTGGCCTCTAAATATATGAAATTTCTGAATGATTTTGACTCTGAGGTACAGTCACAAGCGTATTTTTGGTGCGTTGTTTCTTTGAGCACTTTACACTGTTCTTCATCTCCCCCCAAAATGTACAATTACACATTTCTGTAGCCTCTAAGGGAGTAAGCACGAAAGTCAGAACCCCAGAGTTAAGTTGGAAATTTATGCATACTGGAAGTATAACAGCTTTTTATTAATTTTAAAGCTGCAAGGTTATCTGTCCTCCTGGATGTAGTGTTTAAGGCAGCAAAGCAAAGAACAAGTGGCCTAAATTAAACTTTAAAGGATCCCATAGGTACAAGTGCTACAGAGGAGGAGCGGTGTTCTATTTAAACAGAGAGAAGCCCGTGAGTATTGCTGATACAGAGGATTTAAAGAGCCCACACAGTGTCAAAGAAGAACTGTTAAAATATATTCTGTCTTTGGTGGCTATTTAACATGTGAGCGGGCGTTTAGGTGAATTATGAAAGGATCAAACTTACCTTAGAATCATTCATATTTAACATTTATACCATTATTATTATTATCTTTCCGTGAATTGACACCAAACGACCAACATATAGGACTTAAGTTCAGTAGTGTACTAATTATATCTCTTTTACTACACTTATGGCTACTAACTATGGCAGTAAAAGTTGCTGCCAACTCCCTGGACTTGTGCCAACTGTGTAGAAGGGGCCCATTAAAAGGCCCATGCTGTGGATGTCCTGTAGGTGATAGAGCCTGCAGTTGTACAGGGAGCTGTAAAACTAAATAATGAGCCAAAGACACTGTTTGTTAGGGTCTACGTCCCTGCCCTTGTGTGTTTGTTTGTTTTTGTCTGTGCTGCTGTGGGCGCGGCAGCTACTCCTCCCTGGTGGGCGTGGCCTCCCTGGTGGGCGTGGCTGCTCCCTCTGCATCTCTCCCTGGTTGGCTGGGCACACCTGCATCCGCTCATCCAATCAACCTACAATATATAAGCTTGGGCTCTCCGCCACTTCTCTGCCAGGTCGTCAATCGACTTCAGTGAGAAGACAACGCCGGCCTATACTTTTGTATTTACTTCCAGCGCTCTGAAAAGTTACTTACCAATTGTTTTTTTGCCTGCTCCTCACCAGCTCCCTGTGCCTCGCCTCCAGTCCATCGCCGTCATTCAACTCACCTGCTCCTCTCTGCTCCAGACCTCAAAGCCTATACTCCAGCTCCAACTCACCTGCCTCGCTCCCAGCTCCTGCACCCAGCCACGTCCCACCTGCACATTTTTCTGCCCTCTTGTAAATAAATTTGTTAATCACTTTCACCTCTGTGTGATA
>OMNZ01026224.1:14071-24550 GCA_900303255.1 Lesueurigobius sanzi | reverse complement strand
TCACCTTCTCCAGCTCATTGATTGTATATAGACAGCCCAGCAGCAGTGTCGGCAGACAGGCAGGCTGCAAATGGATGCCCCTCACCCCCCTGCCCTCCCTGCACACTCACACTTACACACATGCTTGGCTAATTAATAGCCAGTGTAGAAAGAGACAAGGTCATGCAGCCATGGGGCTAAACACAATGGCACGAAGCTGACACCTCTATGGGGACGCTGTTAATGCACACCGGCCTGTTGTCCTGTAGCTGTCAGAGCTGTCCCTTGTCCACGCCCCCACACACACCCGTGTACATCCCTGGCTCTGTGCTCAGAACACATGCCGCGAGAGCAGAGAGCAGCTTTTCGAATGCAGTGAAGGTCGTGTCACTCGTACTCCAGTCCAATAGGTGTAGCCATCTGCAGTCTACAAGTCAAAATGACATGCAAATAACATACATCACCAACTGCACCAACACCTATAAACACACAGGTGGATTAAAGGTTTTCTGATCACAAAACTTCACAAAAGTTATTTATGTTGTTTATACTTTTTCCTAAATGTCTGTAAATGTACAGTATTATACCAATTACATTGTATGAATACATTTAGGTCGAAATGCAGCAGTACTGTTTATGTCACACATTCTAGTGTTTGATTAATATTAGGGCTGCACGATATTGAAAAACTATCGTGCAGGGCGTGCAATATCGCGATAACGATATTATTGCGAAACATAGGTAAACCGTTCCATTCGATTCAGACACATATCTTTTTCAGCAAATCAAAGAAGACTCCAAAAACCCTAAATCAGAACCAAACCAAGGCCAAAGAATTAACTAAATTAGGAAAATTATAACTTAAACTGAAGTTCAGCAAATGTATAAATACCATCTATGTTTGGTTTTAGAGAGTGTTAAATGTCAGTCAGATGGAAGACTTAAGTGAATTTGAGATATTTTGTGGCTTCTTGCAATACGGATATTGCATCACCGAATATTGCGATACAATATACAATATATGGTGCAGGCCTAATTAATATCATGATTTCATGGTGTGTTCTGAATTAGTGAGATGGTGGACGTCAACACTAAAGAAGAGGTAGAAATTCAAAAGGCTTCCTTGCTTTTGCACAGAAACCTCACTGCCTCGCATAAGTATTCTGAGCAAGGCATTGTGGGTGATCTTTAGTAATGTTCCAGATCATTGGTGGCGGGTCTGATTTGCTGGCCACCTTCCCATAAAAGGGGTAAAGAAGGAAATCTCAGGGAGCATATCCTGCATTTACCAAAGACGAAAGGCCAGGAGACAAAATGAGACATTCTCACTTTTTCTTCACTTGTTTCTAAGTAGCCTTGAAGGTCACTGAGTGTGAAACAATCCATAACAAACGCTGCTTGGTAAAATCTGCAAGTACAAAAGGCACTGGTCGTCCTGCCGTGTTCCTTTGGAAACAGCCCCTGTCTGTTATTAGCTCAGCAACACGCCTTCTGACATTTCAATCTCACAGATCGCAAACTGGTCCTGCAGCCTTTAATTGTTGAGCAGTAGCCTGTGCAAAATGTCAAAGCATTTGGTGCATATGACATGTTGTATAGGGTGTTCCTTCTCATTTGTGTGGCCCAGAGCACTGCTCTGGCACAGATACGATAAACCAGGGTATATTTTTGAAAACGACATGATGAATCACTAAGTTATACCAGTGTGTGCTGCCAATGTAGTGTCAGCTGCAATGGACATCCAAACAAAAATAGCCCATGTGAAGCTTTTAAACTGCTCCTTCCTGACAACTTGCAAATAAACGTACACAAATGTAAATGTATGGGCCCAGATGATCCAGTCAGTCAGCATGTTCATATTTGATTTAATTTACCAATGTGGGTCACTGAGTTGTGAATATAATGCAATGCAATCATATTTTGAAGGCTTTAGCAGCAAATGCAGAGGACAAACCCTCAGTGTCCTCAATAGAAGCTAGCGCCCTGGGTAGTTGGCATTTAAGCGTATGCCCAGTGCCAAATGTGCGTTAGTGCTTTGTGGTGACGGGTGGGGGAGCGGCAGTGGAGACAGCGGGTGCCTGGCTGTAGGCGGAAAGTCAGAGTGCTACCATCATAAGTCTATTGTTGTGCGCTGAATCTGGGAATAAACTCCCTGTGAAATGTGGAGAATTCTGAACAATATGGTAAGAGCTACAATCATTCATGCTGGGCTGCTTTCAGCGGAGGAATAACATGGGGGGTGCTACTTCCATAAAGTGGTAGATATTGAAAACCGGTGAATGAGACCATTAAAGGCAGTGTTAAGCTGGTGCTTTAATGGGCGAACATTATTGTGTACTCATTCAGTAGACATTATTAGTCCAACTCAACCTTGCTCTCTCTGTACAAATGTGGCCTAATTGGGAGTCTAAGTGTCTAACTGCTAGGTTTTCAAATCTAATCAGAGCGCCTTTGAAAGTGCAATCCGCTCAAGCAGCCGGTGCTGCATGTGTTTGTCACTTGATCTATGGGGACATTTAGTGTCAGCTCCGGCAGATTGCACACAAGGGCATCACAAAGTGTCACTATGGTTATGATGCATCTCGCTTAAGTGTGTGGGCTGCTGACTGGAAATTTAACTCAAGTTTGAATGTGCCAGAGGGGCAGCACTGAGAGCTAATGCAAAGGAATACACAACAACAACAACAACATTATCTAATCTTAATTTTCTATCATGATCAATCCATGAATCAATTGCAATCTCGCGGCTTTCTGATGCAACAATTCACTTTAGTCACGATTTCATAGTTTGTGCCAGTTTGCTCTCTTAACATATAATTTTTCATCTGGAAACAAACAAATGACCAACTCCAAACTTTCCAGAAGTGGCTGTGTGTCATGCTTCTCAGTGACAACACACAAGGAAAAAATCTAAAAATACTATTAGCTGTACTCCTACATTCTTTCACCATATTGGACGTATTTGTGTATTGAATTGAAGAGGGTGCATTGAACGATTCAGTATAACATTGAGAATGTTGCATCCTGATTTCTGACTGTTCTTCTGAATATAACATCTCCAGTGATAATTATTCCTTATGTAAGTGCACTCCTGCCACATGGCCCCTGTCCTTTTTTCTTCTTTATACCTATTTCTCATTGGGGTAGCAGTACCATGGAAGTTCAAGTCATTTGAAATAAAAAGAGGACGCTACAGTCTGGCTACAGTTTGTTTCTTAGCACTTGATCTTAGTCATTTCTTGTTCAGAGCTAAACATCGATGTGAGTGTGTGATTGTGTGACTTTGTGTGTCTGTGCTGTGGTCATTGAAGTCTTGAACAAAGAACCAAAGACACCACCACATATCACTTAGTCCTTGTGTCATCTGGGAAAAGGTAAGACGCACAACTATTGCATTAAGCTCCGGTACCTTTTGTCCAACAATTACTGAGAGGCGAGGTTGGTTATAAAATAATGATTTTCTTATAACTACACTAAACACACAACACAAATGCATTCTTTTGTACAATAGCAGAGCTTTTAGCCCCGAGAAAAAGAAAATTCTTCCTTTGAGCGGGTGAATGTGAAGATGATCGTGAAGGCCAAGCAGATGAATCGATAGCCCTCGGCTATGCACATCTTCTCTTCCTCACCAAAGAGTTCACCTCAGGGGTCAGCGCCCAGCCAATGTGCTGCTGTTACCAACATGAGCCCAGAGCTAAACAAAGCCTTCATTAACAGACACGCATTAGAGCGTCACTGCCCGCAGCACCACATTAGACTAACTGTATTTCCCCTTAACCCCACAAACATACTTACTCATCACGATAATGAGATCCACCATCAAACCAAGCATTACAATAAAACATATATTAAAGCCCCGCTGAGATATGCCCGAGTGTCTTTTCTACACAACATTGTTTCTTATGGATGCTTCCCAATGTGGAAGAACCCCTGCTGTATTGCTATAGTCTGTGAGGTCTGCAATCACCTCTCACCATGATGTCATAATTTCAGTGATGAGAATAGTTGAGAGAGAACTATTCTCCTCATCAAAGTTGTACATCAAAACATTGGATAATATGGTATTGATCATTACAACAAAAAATAGACTTTGATGTTATAAAGCAAAAAAACAGTAGTCCTTGTTGTTCCTGCTGCTCCTTTTGTTTCTCATCATGACCTATGGGATTCTAAAGTACTTGGAACTGTTGTCTTTGTCCTTTATGTGCCTTTGTGGTAATTTGCTCCCTTGAGTTTGTACTACTTCCCTCATTAGATGTAATAAATACAGCGTTTTGTCACCAACGTAAAGATCAGTGTGTTTCCCCCTGACCCAGCGTTCCTAGGACTGTGGAACAAATGGAGATCAGAATAACCTGCAGAGCACACCTCCTGACCACATGAAGACATTTGTATGGATAGATTCAACGTGTTAGACTGCTCTCGCCGCTTTAACTGCTGGGGCCCTGAAAGGTGCATTTGAAATGCCCTCATGAGAAGATAAACAGAGTTTTGGCATGCGATGGGAGCTTGTGAGGTATAATCTCTCAGCAGTGGGACGCGCTTGAGTGCTGGACAGCGAGAAATTCGATTAACGCTTCCTTGGGGGTGGCACAACAGCCCCTATCCCACCTCCGCCTCAAAGCAGAGAAGAGGCAGGATCCAACTCTGCAGCACCAGTCACCCACCACAAGCTCCGCGGCCCTTAGCTGGGCACACGCTCAGAGCAACAGCAGCTGCCAACAACTGAGGGTCACAATATCAAGGCAGCAGTTAATGCAAGAACTGGTGATAGACTATAATCCACATTGGCTAAATAATATTTTTGAAGTTATGTAAAAATGACATATATGTGTCAACCTTTGTATAATAAAATGCAATACTTCAAGATACACTGCCTGGCCAAACATTCAAGATTAAAAGATTCAAGATTTTTTATTTGTCAAACCATGTGAATGGTTCGAAATTATGTTTCTCTCATCCTTGATTGTGGAGCGGGGGGAGGGGAAAGAGGGGTGGGAGGGAGGGGAGGGAGTTCAGCTTCCCGATGGCCCTGTGTACGAAACTGTTCCTCAGTCGACTGGAACTGACCCGTAGGTTCCGCAGTCTCCTCCCTGAAGGCATCACCCTGAAGAGACTGTGTGATGGGTGCAAAGGGTCCCTGGCGATTTTGAAAATAAAGTCACCACTTGGATTTAACTAAGCAAATAGAACTGGGGCTGATGCAGTTTGTCAGTTTTAGGTTCAGCAACACTATATGGCCCGAAGAATGAGATCAGCTGAAACATGAACATCCTGAATTATTATTTATGAGTTATTCCATCAATGGATTTCTTCTTCTCTGATGGCACAGGCATATTCCAAGATGACAATCCCATGATCACGCTCATATCATGAAAGAGTGGTTCAGGAGTGTGAATGATCATTTTCACACATGGATTGTCCACCACAGTATCCATATCTTAACTCCACTGAGAATAGTTGGGATGTGCTGGAGAAGGCTTTGCTCAGTGTTCACACTGTTCATCATCAATACTAGATTGCAGTGGAAAATGAACGCCACACTGGATCCACAGTCTTTCATGTTCCCTTAAAAAAGTAGGGTAAAAGTCTGTCAGCAAACTACTCAGCTATCTATTTTAATTCAATTTTGCGTTTAGTTAGTTCATAAATATTAAGCACTGTATGTTAGAGTGCGAGTAAATAGCAGTGGAGCATGAAAAGACCATTTGTCTGTCATCTCAGCTCTGCGTCGCCGTGACACAGCTCGCGGACGTATCAGCAGTCCGCGCACACGCACCACTCATAAATATTCTGTCAATTAGCCGTTCAGTGTTAACCTGCTCGCGGCACTTTGAGATAAGGCGTGGGAGTGGTGAGGTGAAGCCAGCTAATAAATGACTGAAGCTGCCGGGCCACGCGCTGGAACCACAGATAAAACAAGGGGAAGGGCTGAAGCTGTTCCCTGGCACAGGCTTTCCTCTTGGGAACGGTCCAATCTCATTATGGAAGGAGACCAGGGGTGGAGGGCCAGGAGAGGCTCAGGTGTAGTGCGATACGTGCAAGCCCACAGCGGAGGTGCCGGTCTGTGAAGCTGCACCCACACAACACACGCACACACACCGACGCACACTCACACACAGGCAAGCACAAACACACACCGCTTTTAAAAGAATATTAAATCTGTCGCCAAGTGTGTGGTGTTCAGTGATAAAGATGATTTTTAATCAATTTCGGTCACAGCGTTTTAGTTTTGGAAAGTAAACACTTGATTGTATTTTAGTATTATAGTAACTTGCTAGCAGCTTATAATGAACATTAATGGTTGAGTCTGGGCGCTATAGGGGACATTCCCCAAGTAGAGCTGCTGCCTTTTGGGGACAATATTTCTTCTATCTACCAAGTATTTGTGATAACATCATATACGCCTCAAATGACACCTCTAAGCCGCAATGTCATTAGTTTGATCCCAGGACAGTACAGGGTCTTTTTCTATTTGGATATGCTTTCCCTCAAAACGATGCACACAATCTCTAAGGCTGGTACTCCTCTGGAATTGTGATGATCTAAGTTTGCTATTTAACAATAATGATAAAATAAAATGGATTTTGAATGTGATGAAAATGAGAAAATTCGGACTTCATGGACAGCAAAATAAGAGTATTTTCCAGGTACAACTCTGAATGGAATAATTTATTAAAAAGTAATATAGTTTTGAGCCCCTCTGGACATTTCTCTTTTCCTCTTGCCATGATATTCATTTGGAGTTAATTACAAGCAACAGAAATGGATCTCCAATACTTGAAAGTTAACTATTTCTCTGTACATTTTCTCATCCTTAGTAGTTTTTGGCTGTCCGCTTTGTTGTACTCACCTAACTGACCTCTATTCATGATCAGATCAGTAGCAAAATATACAGTTGTGCTCAAAAGTTTCCATATGTAAACTTATGCATTTCATAGAATACTGTATGAATGATAACCTTTATTTCACTCATGGTTGCTGCCTCACACTCTCAGACTATGGTATGGTTTCAGTGAGTTTTTTTTTTTTTCTTCTATTTGTGAATACTTGATGGCCTTGTCTTTGAGAGCACCTGCATTACTTCCACATTTTTGAGCCTCTGCAGCGCTCATCCCAGCCTAGTTTTCTAGTAAACTCAGTTCTTTGACAATAAATGGCTTCGCACAACCACTAACCATGAGTGGAAAAAAAGATGTATGTGTTATCATTCATATTCTATGAAAAATTGCCAAAACTTAAAAGAGTATGTAAACTTATGGCCACATAATATACACTACCAGTCAAAAGTATGGACAAATAATATTGTTTTTCTTCATTTCCAAGGCCATTTACATCGCAGATTCTCACTTAAGGCATTATGCTGATGGAACACATATGGAATTATGTGACAAAAAGATGAAATACTGTAGATTCTTCAAAATATCCGCCCTTTGCTTTGATTACTGCTTTGCACACTCTTGGCATTTTCTCATTGAGCTTCATGATTTAGGCTCCAGAAATGGTTTTCACTTCACAGACTGTTGAAAACGATTTCAGGTGAAGCTCCTTGAGAAGATGCCAAGAGTGTGCAAACTAGTAATCAAAGCAAAGGGTGGCCATTTTGAAGAATTGTATAAATAGAATACGTTGTATACAAATAGAATATTAATCAACCGTAAGTGCTTTTAAGCATGTTGCACATTATGTTGTTCCCTCATTAAAACATAGCTGGCGCTGCTTCTCGAGCCACTCACGCAAGTGTGAGTAATCAGGTGCCTGTTTTCAGCACCGTGGCAGGATCTCAGCAAAAACACCTCTTGTTCCCAAAAGCGCCTCCTGACTTCCTACGTATACTGATATGAAATGCTTTTCTTACCTTAGGATCTCTGGCAAAGCTTATCCTTTCATTGCAAGTGCAAAAACATTTAATCAATATGTGTTTGAGGTTATTACCAAATACCTTTAATTATATAAAAACAAACAAAACAAAAAAATGTCCACAATCCATCTTCTCTCTCCACTAGATGATGATGATGAAACAATAAGTCCGGCACATGACAATACATGTATCCTATGGAGGCACCTTATAAAAGGAAATGAATAAAATCTGCATGTTTTACCCCATGGTTTATTCATAACACATCACAACACACTCACTAACTACTGCAATTGCAGGTTTCAGTTGCTGAACATATTTAGCATAATAAAAACTACTATTTATTGTAACTATGAGATCATTTATCTTCAGTTTCTTTGGAATATGTATTGTATTATGGAAGCTGTATCAGGATACACTTTGTTGGCAATACCTAGCCCTACGTCAAATTGTTCAAAAAGTGAACCCATAATACAATTATTGAACTGCTTGGTTGAAATTGTGTGTTAGATCGCAGTTTACTATGGGAAGTTCTTCTACATTTTCAACTTTTCAACTTTTTCTTGCAACAATAGGACCTTTGTAATCCTCCAGGTTTCCCTCATGTTACTCGGCATCATTGCAAAACAAAAGTCCTTGGCATCGACCATCCCTACTGACCTCTAACTACATTGCTCAGGATTCTAACCCACCCTCAGGTTTTTTTTTTTAACCACAATTATGTATTTTAGACCACCTCTAATGAAGTCGCTTTTCTAAACACATCCGTTCCTTCGCCCATCAAACAACAGCGCCCCGAGTCCAGTCACAAGTCAAACACTATTAAGTCCGGCTTTGGATGGAGCTGAATTTTAACTCTGTGCCACTTGTGAAACAGTGGTGGCTCGGAGGCATCATTATTCTGCTGAGTCTAGACCAGAGCTTCCGCGAATGACAAAGCGCGGCGTTAGTGGGTCCAGGTAATGGATAAAAGGTGTCGTTTAGAAGGCGGTGACATGAAAGCGCCCTCGTCTGTCAGCGTGTCACCGCCTTTCACTTTGATGATAGCACTGTTTTGTCAGAGCTAAAATCCCACAATCAGTCAGACCACCCAGCGGCGCTCGGTTTGTGCTGCGTGTCCATAAATCCTCTCCCTGATAGAGGAACAGCTTCACATCTGTGTCACGGGGAGACAAGGCACCTGCGGGGGCCAAAAGACGTTGGGGGGAAAATCAGTCGGCCAAGTTAAGATTGTCAGAGGGAAAAGTCGTGGCGGTGCCAAGGGATCGCGCTAAAGTCGGAAACATTACCATAAAAGTGATTGAAAATTGCTGGTTTATTGTGAAATAAGGTAGAACACGTAACTGAAAATTATACACTGGCGGATTAATTTGCTGATTTGATTGTGGTTTTGCCAAGCGCACAGTCGGAGTGAATAGTAAATTCAAGCTGGCTTTTTGCAAAGATCAAAAGTCGGAAATCAAAGTCAGCTTTATATGCAGAGAATTTAAATTATGTAACTCTCAAACCTTCAGTGCAAACACTATTTAGAGCATCGTTTTGAATCTAAAAATATTTACACAGTAATACAATAGGGGGCAGAGTGCGGTGTGAACGCAGGTGGGAGGGCAGAGAGGGGCGAGAGGGTTGAGAGTTCAGCGTCAGCCTTAAAGAGGTTTAATTCTGCTCATTATTTTGACTGTGGATATGTGGTTAGCCCCAAAGTCTCCTTATTGATTGGAATTGTGACCCACCAAAATGAAAAGGAGCTCAAAGAACAACAAACCCCTAAATCTAGGGATGCACCGATACAGATACCAGTAGGCTATCGGGTATCGCGCTGATGCCACCTGTTGTACTCTTAACATACTCATCAATGTGGTCCTGAAAGCATTTGACGTGGGCCGCACCTATGAGCGCACCTCACATCGGATCAGAGCATGACAGAGAACAACAAACTGAAGAATTCATAGCAGTGGGAATACAGTCCTCCACACAGACCTGACTTCATGACAGAATCATTCCCTAATCAGTTGAATGAATTTAACCAGTGCTAAATGTTGACTTCAGTTGTGCGTGTGCAATGTTGACAAGAGGAGCATGCTAATGTTGCTATACTGCTGATGGCGATTCTTACCGTATATGCTTAGGGACTAAATGCATCTGTAAAGCAAACCCAGCAACTAAAAATGGCTCAGGTAGAGCTTTTAAAAGAGGTATAGCATGTCCATATTGAGCAACTTTTAGCTGCTCCTGCTGCAAAGCTAAAATATCCAATATGCTAACTTAGCAAGTTAGCGCAAGTAAGCAAAATCAACCAAAGCTATTCCCACGCTAGCTACAGTGAGGCTACTACAACATGAGGCCAGTCTAGTTAAAATAATAAGTAACAATCTACATACTATTGTATACAAATACAACACAGGCTCTGAGTAACTTTAGGATATGAACAGTGTGTACAAAGTGGACATACAGTAAATATTTTGTATCTAAAATGAACAGTGAGGCCCCAAAAGCACATCATTTCACATGCTTATTACAAATGAAGATGCCATTGACAAAAATCAACATGTGCTTGTAGTTTTCTCTTTTTGTAGATGAGATTTTAATGACCAGATCTATTTTAGTGCATCAGAAACATGAAGTCACTTGTTATTGAT
>OMNZ01026224.1:0-10119 GCA_900303255.1 Lesueurigobius sanzi | reverse complement strand
CGCCCCGCCCCCCCCCCCCCCCCCCCCCCCCCCCCGCCGCCACCGTCCCGCCAGCACTTAATGGTCCATTCCAATAAACCTACATTCAATCTACACATTACTGGTACAGCTCCTGCTTATTGACCCGACCAGTTATTACTTTCTAATGGACTTGGTGCCGATCTGAAAGTTAAATTTGAGATGCAATCAATAAGCAGGATGAATGACTAAGAGGGTGAATAATATACTTAAGATGAGATTTATTATGGAGCTAAGCCTTCACAAAATCTATCTTTCATTCTGAAAATGAAAACGCTGGCTACATAAAAAAGGTGGATCTTTAAGAAACATTTAGAAAGCGCTTGCATTGAGAGTCGTTGGAATGTGCTGGAGAACAATACAATACAAGAAAAAATGTAAATTGAATTATTAAATTATTGAAAACATGCCACAGCGAATGTGCACCGCAATCAAATCTAAAGGTGGTCCAAGAAAAGCTTTTTTAAAAATGTTTTTGGTCAGGCAGTGTATATATATAACCATTAAAACGATACCAAAAATAGGTACCAAAAAATATTTTTCTTTAGAAAGCAAATTTGTCTGCCTGAGACTGCACTAAAGAAAGTGACTTACAGTAGGTGTTTCAACTCAAATAAATTATAAAAACACTAAAAGAAACAGTATTTTATTCTACAACAAAACAAAAAACCAAGCACAAGTATAAATGACTTGATGTGAGGATATTAGTCTTGTTTAGAGCAGTTTTGACAAGAAAAAGGACAACATCAGTAATATTGTCTTACCCCATTCGCAAATACATTTCAATAAAAAAGGAAATAAGTGGAAATCTATTGAAACATGTCAAAGTGTCTGTGTAGGTTCTCAGTCGTGCAGGAGTTGTCCATCGTAGGCAAAGATTCTTCAGTCTTCATCTGTACTCTGTAGTTGAAGTGTAGGACGTTTCGATCTTAGTCCAAAGATCGTCATCAGCTTAATAACGACTTGGGCACGCTCGTGGGTCTCTTAAGAGTAAACCAGAAGGAGGAGTTAACCTCTAAGTCCCTCCTCTCTTGGTACTAAAGGTAGGAAAACATCTTAGCCTAGTCATACTGTTTTATGGCTCGTTACCTCTATTTTGTCTAAGTTCCATAAATACATGGGGTGGCTTCACCGGGGGACCAGTCTGTGGTACATCTTTCTGTCAATCACCTTTTAGCTGGCCTATGATTTTCTTTTTGGAGCTACTTGTGGGATTTTTTTTTTTTTTTTAGAACAAGTGGTTAGAATTAGGTCAAATGAGTGACAAAACAGCTCAAATTTAGATAAATAAGATGAATTTGGGTCATTTAAACTTATCTAGATATTTACTTTTTTGTGCAGTTGACAAATAATTTAGTATGATATCGAAAAAGGATCGTTCAGGTATCGGTATCGTAAACCAAATAGCGCTAAAGTACTAGTATACAAATAGAACTAAAAAATAAACTGTCGTCAAGACATTTTATGCATGCAGAGCTTCAACATGGAAAACAGGCAGAGTCACTGAAGTGTGCTCCCAAAGACACGGGTAAAGGAGAAAGTGCTGGGTGCGGGGGGCTTGCTAAATGCAAATAAACAAAGATGTGTTGCAGTATGATTGATGAACACAGGCAACGCAGCCCCACTCATGGCTCATTCTATTTTTGCTGCTCTTGTATTTGTATCAGCCGATGAGTACACTGCGACAGAAACCAGCCCATCTAAGCTCGGTTAACAAGATGAGAATGTGTAGCTGGCAGACACATTGTTCAAGCCTCACGAGCACCGAAATGCAAATCTCTCTCCTCATTTAGACGCAGTGAAATAGACAAAAGTCCAAGAATTCACGGTTTGGCCTAAAGAGAATCGCCTGTGCCCGCTATGAACAGCTTAGTAATTGAAGGTATGAGTTCAAATGAGTCGCTCTGCTCGTGCCCTCTGACCCCAAAAGAGTGACAAACTGCCCTGCTGCTCTTCAGGTAATGGAGGAAATAATAATCGCAATTATGGGAAGAGTTTGGCTATTGTGAGTTGTTTGCGGCTCAAGTTCTTGGTGTGAGGTCAAAAGATGAGCAGATAATTGTGTGTGTCCAAAAGGCCCAGTGGTACAAGTGTGGAGCCAATGGGGACAGGGGTCAGGGGGCAGAAAACTGTCCAATTAGAAGTGGCCTTTAAGGGTCAGTGGGACCCCTCCGTGCTGAGTGTGAGTGTGGATCTAAACTGAGCAGTTATAATAGAACATACATCATTTATCATTCTCACACACTCACATGACAGCTCCCACCGCTAAAGCTGACTCCATAAAGTGGAGCTCAAATAAAAACTC
The DNA here is from genome assembly GCA_900303255.1 of Lesueurigobius sanzi. NCBI lineage: Eukaryota > Metazoa > Chordata > Actinopteri > Gobiiformes > Gobiidae > Lesueurigobius > Lesueurigobius sanzi. Next base: position 7,796 of record OMNZ01026224.1, on the reverse strand, counting down.
CACTTCAGCTGTTTTCATTAAAGTGAAAATTAAAATTCTTCCATGGCTGGCCACACCACTCATTCATTATTTAATTTTCTACCACTTATACTTTCAGGGTCAGCCGCCTGTGCTGCTCAGTGACGTGACCAGACTGGAGCTTCTCTGCGTAGAAGAGCAGCTTTCATTCGGCTGGATCTGGCCGCGCGTGATGCCAGACGCTCTCTGTGGGTTAGGCTCTATTTGTAGAGCTGAGGAGGAGGTGGTCTCTGCAGGATAATTACTCTGTTTAGTGTTAAGGTGAGCTGCAGTTCAGGTGGAGCTGAGCACCACTAATTATGTCGACAAAAACAAGGCCGCGCTGACTACGGTTACAACCAGTTAAAAAACAATAATAGCTCTAAAAGTTCCCCCAGCTGGCACTCAGGAGAGCTGCCTTGGGGAGAAAACAAAACAGCAAACTAAAAAATTGAAAGTGAAACGACAGACATAGGCTGTAATTGAAAAGTGAAGAATCACTTTAAATTAACTTTGGAAGCCCTGGATCTGAATTGGTTCTCAATACAGTTTAGCTGCTCCCACCTTTGCCACAATTACTTCAGGCTCAATAATAGCCTTCTGGCTAGTTCTGGCTTTTTTAGCCTAACCATGTATTTTATGAAATTGCACTTTCCCTTTCAAATAAACTAAACTAATCCCACACTAGTGCTTCATAATACAGGCATTGTCATGTATTACACCACAGGTGTCAAACGCAAGGCCCGCGGATTTCATCTGGCCCGCGACTTATAGAGTAAAGCAAGTCTCTAGCCCATTCCTGTCAGGAGTTATGGATGTTTAAATAAATAACCAAAATGCTCACTCCAGCCGCTAGGGGGCAGCCAACATCTAAAAATGGTTCCACACCTGTCCAGCAGAGGGCACTGACACTGTACCATTATAAAAGCTACAAAAAACAGGTGTTCTGTCACTGGTAAAAGTGTTGTTTTTAGTGTTTTACGGACCCCTGGTGACACAGGCTGGTAATACAAGAGTAAGCTGTTATTATTATTTATTAGGTTACAGTCCTGTGGGGCTTTGACCAATTTTAAAATGTCAATCAAATGTGCTGAATTATCACAGTGCTAATTATTATCATTCATTTATAGAAAACATGTTTTGTCAATACAATACAACCTCTTTACAATATATGCGGCCCGTGACCCAAATGAGTTTGACACCCCTGTATTACACAATAAGATACATTATGCACAGATTATGTTTTAGCCAAACTTTCATAGAAAAAAATACAATACAGTTGTGGCCAAAAGTACCCGACCTGCCACTTATTGTCAAAGTTTTCCTTCATTCTCTCTGGGAAAATGAAGAATGTTCTATCACAATAATGTCACAGTTTGGGTTAAAACTTTGAAAGTACAGGCTAACAGAGCTGTTTGATATAAATGAACAATGAGCGAGATGTTGATGTCATAGAAGGTCTGAGGTGTTCGAGGCTATTTCCAAACAGCGAGTCCAGACAGTGCTAAAGCCACCCGTAAGATAAGAAACAGCCCCTACAAAGCTCTGTAATCAAAGTTTAATTTGACTTTCATGCCATCTCTAGAGTAATCATGGCACCATTTCTGTCTAGTCACCAATAGATATACATAAATGCATGACCATATTTTTGATCTAAACCAAAGGCTTCTCTTTACTGCTCCACATTATGCAAATAGGAAATGCAAATGGTCATTAAAACAGCAGAGTCGACCATGCTCGCTGCTGCGCCACATTGTGCCGATGGCCCTTTCATGTCTAATCAAAGACGAAAAAGCCAAGTTACTATCAGAAATATCAAAGGACTCTTCTCAAACACAATATAATCGTATATCTATTCCAATTATGGCACTCTTTTCTTCCATAAATAAAAACAACTGGAGCTTGCTTCAAAGAAAAGGGAATTGTTATGCTGTTTGGAGTGTGACACAAAGCTCGTGTGTGTGTGTGTGTGTACGCACTGCACACACACACACACACACACACACACACACAAGCAGATACATAACAGGTTATAATGCAATCCTCTGAGATGCCAGAATGAGAGGCCTCGGTACTGGCTTTGTCTGTAATATGTAGTAGAGCAGTTGTAAACAGTTAAGATGAAATACAGTAAATATTCTGTAATACTGGGTTAACACAGAGTCACAAAAAATTGAAATATCTCTCTGAACAATAGTCATCTTAATAAATGCTCCTTTCTTGGAAGACAGAACGTAAACATGGCCTGTCACCTAAAGTACTTCAACATAACTTTATTCAAATGAATATTATAGCTGATTAAAATTAGACAAAAACTAAATTCACTAGCAAGGACCACAACCTGAGGTATCGAAAGCAAGACTTTATTGAAACAAGTAAAGGTGACTCAAATAAAATGTAGTTTTGGGGCTTCGATGAGGGTTGGCTCCCGGGCCTGCTCCCCCTGTCACGTGAAAGAGAACGCCTTAAAAGAGGGTGGGAGCGAGGGGCACTGAGTCGAAGAACAAGAGGACGAGGTGGGTAAATACAGGGGCAAAAGAGAGAGAGCGGGGGGCGTGGTCCTGCTCCTGAAATTAAGACAACAATATCTTATCTTGATTTAAAAGTAGTCAATGAAACTAAAACTCTGACTGAAATGACCAAATGATTTTGTCGACCAATAAAAATTAAATGAAAATGAAAAGAAGGGACTAAAAATAGCAATACTTTCAGTGGCACAGTTTGAAAGAGCCTCATATCCCTTAATTCACTGCCAAAGGAAGAGCGCTGTGCTTTGCTCATGTGGGAGAAGCTCCCTCAAGCAGTGGACTTTGATTAAATATCAACATTAAATATTATGAATATAAGATTTACATTATATTTTTATGAAAAGATTAATCCAATCCATTTTATTTGTATAGCACATTTAAACAACACGACAGTCCCCAAAGTCAAAACAATAGACAAAACATCTAAGCTCCCCCAATAATAAAATGAATAAAAAAAACAATAAAACGTGTAAACAGCTCTAAAAAATAAATACATAAAACAATGAATAAAATGAATCTACTTAAAAATCTCTAACAGTGATAAAATCTATAAAACCAATAAAATAAAAATAAAAAACACAGAGGACCACCGTGTTAAAAACCAGAGAACAAAAGTATGTCTTAACCTCTTAAACCCCAACAGGCCCAATTTGGGTCCTGGGGAAGAAAAGAGACAGAGAGAGGGGAAGGAGAGATGGAGAGAGAAGGAGAGAGATTTTAATGCCCAATTTGGGTCCTATAGGGTTTAAGAGGTTAAGACGAGACTTAAAAATAAACAATAAAATCTTCAAATCAATTCTAAAATAAACAGGGAGCCAGTAAGGTTAAAACTAAATTAAAAATGAACACTGCCTCCATACTCAGTGGTGATAATCTACATATAGTTACAGCTGCACTTGTGATAGTCTGACAGAAGAGCGGCTGCGGCTCTGACCACTAACCACTTACTCACAGACAAACCTCCCACAAGGAGAGACCCCTGCTGTGAATGACTGTACATCTGTATAATCACAAGAGCAAGAGGACAGCATGTGCCCGGGGCATATACTAAACATATCGTCAAGTTGAGATCCATTCTAACTGGTGTCAAAGTTTTGTATTGTCACCTGTAAATACATTTTAAAAAGCTACACTTCTCAAACACGACTCGAAACGTGAACCTAAATATTATGCAGATATACAGAAAATGCTATTCAGCTGCTTTACTCTATTTGCCAATGAACTGCCCGCATTCCTTACAAAAGACAGGCTCTGCTGTGGCTAGAGGTACACACTGCCCAGACTGCTTCTTCTAAATTGTATAATGTTAAGAGTTAGGCACAAGAGTGGAATAGCTACCAGACTCCATTTCCACTGCAAATTGTTGTTGTTGGTCCACACCCAGGCTATTATCGAGCAACTGCTCAGTGAATAACATTAGGCTGGTCAACACCAGATTGGATTCACTGAACTGGGAGGAATTTATACTTACAAACTGTATTGATTCATGGCAACAACATTATGGGTAAAGTGGACTGAAATTATGTTAAATCTAGCCTAAAATCAAATCTGCTTCATATAAGAGGAAGGGGAGAGTATGTTCGCAGCTGCTCTTGGGGTGTGGTCAGGTGCATTAACATATCATTAATATATCCCAGGCTGATATTCAGTGTGCACTTGCAGCATTTTTACTCTAACCAGATCAGCGTGTCAAAACAAGTAAATCCAATCTAGAAATGACATTTGGCTTCATTGGCCATGCATTTCGGCTTGTTTTTTTCCTCCTAGCCTCAATAGAACAGGCAAGGAATTAAATCTTGTAAAAATCGCTCTACAAAATCCTTCAAAAATATTGGTAGTTAAGTGAAGTACAAGACTGGATGTGTCTGTAGGAGCGACTAAATTGGAAATTTGGCTGCAATACTGCTATACAACAACTCACCGCTCTGTGTTAGATAACTCTGACCTCCATGGCATAAGCTGACTTCATCTTTATCTGCTTCGTCTTTGTATATATTGTATTTTGAAAATGTATCTTTTTGTATTTAGTATCCTATCTTGTATGTTGTACCTGTAAATGTGAACAGAGCACCTATATTCCGATTCTTTATTCACATGTTATTATTTTATTGTATAGTCATTGTTTATTTTAAGATTTCTATTTGAGCTACTGTGACAACGCAATATTTCCCTTGTGGATCGATGAAGTCTGCCTAAGTCTAAGCCTAAGTGTGTAAGGTTTGCATCCATGTACTGTATATCTCTGTGGACATTCACAGCTGTCTTCTTGCAAAAAGGAAATAATAATATTTTGATTACAGCGTCTTGTAGAGGAGATCTCCGGTGTCATGTGGATACCAAACATATTTGTGAATGGATGATCGTGGGAAAGAAGCGTAGCAATGTTGAAGTTATTTCCTGATAAAGTCTGACGCTCGACTCGACAAAACATAAAAAATAACCGCTGTGAAGCTTGAGATTCATCTATTTTTTTTTATTCTACCGTTAAAACTAAGATGTTAAGAGACAAAGCTAAAGCCCAAAATCTCAAAATTAACCACAGTCTGATAAATCAATGTTTGTCTCGCCTCAATAGAACTACAGTATATACTTTTAAACTTATGGTATATGTAAAACTAGATTTTTATGATGCATTGCTCCAATTGTTTAAATCAGAGAATTGGCTGCAAATGTTTGGTGATGCTTTGTCTTCTGTAAAAAAGGTGAATTCATGTCAGCGCATCTTAAGCTGAGCGCTATGGCAATGTTAATCACCTCCTGCATGTACGTTTAGTCAGAGTTTTGGGTCCTGCTGTGGGAAACATACGTAGCCAGCGAATATATATAGTGCCCTGCTGTGCTGCATGGAAACACACTTAGTCAATCTGAACTGGTCTGAACTCCGACGGAAAGTAGAGGGTGGAAAAGCAGTGCGATACGGCTCCTAATGATGAGTATTTAATAAACCTCCTCTGGTGCATGTACGCCAGCTCCCACTGACAGCCTGAGGACTGTGGCTGGAGACGGCCGTGTGTCTCCTCAAAAGCACATGGACCCACCACCTGCTCTGCACTCACAGCCGAGACATGCTGGAGACATGAGCCCCACTGAATCGTGGGAGACTGCCTGCCGAGTTTTTTTTTTTTTTCTTGATTTCTTTTCTTTTGGCATCAACAGAAATCTAACTTGGAGGAGTTAGCCATTAAGAAAAAAACAAATCCATTCCTGAAGAAGTTGTGTTTAGACTGTGCCAGAACCTCAGTCTCAACCTTTCAAAACTGAATTTACCTTTGATTTGAGCAGCAAATTTCAAGAAATCTGCAAATTAACGTGAAATCGTGCTCAGATATAAGATTCATCGTAGGCAAAAATTCTTCAGTCTTCATCTGTACTCTATAGTTGAAGTGTAGGACGTATAGGATCGTCATCAGCTTAATAATGACTTGGGCACGCTTGTGGGTCTTTTAAGAGTAAACCAGAAGGAGTAAGTTAGCTCTAAGTCCCTCTTTAGAGCTAACTTAGAGGGACTTAGCGCTAACTTAGAGATAACTCCTCCTGGTTTACTCTTAAGAGACCCACAAGCGTGCTCAAGTCGTTATTAAGCTGATGACGATCTTTGGACTAAGATCGAAACGTCCCACAGTTCAACTATAGAGTACAGATGAAAACTGAAGAATTTTTGCCTACGATGGACAACTCCTGTAAGACTGAGAACCTACACAAACAGGTATAAGATTGTTGCTGATGTGTTTCTATTCATTTAAGTTCGAAAAACTTACCCAACTGCCAGATTTCTTGAAATGAGTTACTCAAATCAAGTGAAAATGTAATTATTTCCAAATTACTTATTGCAGTGAATACAATTTTGAGCTAATGAGGCTACACCAAATAATTTTTCGCACAAAATGTTTTTGCCCGAGTTTGCTAGAGCTCTGCTGTTAGGCCTGTTCTTGAGTTGGGAAAAAAAGAGACCCATCTCATTTCACAATTGAGATGAGAACTGTTCACTGTTCAAAAGAGATGATTTGGCCATGAACGTAGCATCACTATCGACCAATCACCAACGTGCAACCAGTATCTACTTGGCAGTGATGTGTTGCAGTAAAGACAGTTAAACTAACACCCATAAGAACCAGATGAGGTGTTGAAAACGTGTCTGGCCCTTGTTCAGCGTGTGCTTTCCTTCTCCAAAACTCTCATACGGACTTGTGATGCCTGTGATGTGATGTTTACCGACACATAAAGCTAAGATCTTCCTGTTTCTCTACCAGATCTTTCTCCTCTCGCGGCACCGGCTCTCCCACCTGAAGACTGAAGCCCAGCCAGCAGCTGCCGCACATTAATCAAACATTGCATTTGCTCTTTCTTTGTTGATTACCGGAGCCTCGGGCTGTTTCCCTATCATTTCTCCGTTCTCAAATACACGTTGTTGTGCATTACAATCAAGCGCACAAGGCTCATGAGGAACTGTTTGTTTACCAGGAGCAGTGATTCAAATATCCACAGTCTCACCAAACTTTATACAACTCTTAAATCATATGCTTGACAAACAGATCTCATGGAACAGCAAGAGAATTACAATCACTGGTGCAACATATTTTTTGCAAACAGGAGAATGGAAAAGATAGCACATTGTGAAAAACAAAAGCCTGTACTCTCTGAGTAAGTAGTATGCACTTAATGTCAGGTGCACAATATATACTGTACATGTATGCAGCAATTAATGAACTGGAGAACTGGAAATGCTGTGTGTAGATCTGAATTCTTAGGAGTCCATTGTATGTTATCCAGCCTTTTAAAGCCCCAAGCAAAAAGATTCTAGCCCCGTTGTATTTACACATTTCATCGACCGCTAAAGGCGCCACCTGTGAAACAGCCGCTAACTTTGTCCCGCCGATGCAGAGACAATCTCGCACCTCCCCAGCCTCACAGTACTAACCTGACACGCCAGCCTGGCTTCCTCCATGTATTACATACCTGGGAAGACAGTCTGGGAGTCCGCGGTTTGAATGGCTCAAAATCCCCGGTCAAATCTGGATGGACCAATCGCACAGCGCGGGAGGCTCCACAATTTCCCATAACGCACCCGTTTTGAACCACAACAATCAAGATGGCTTATTTTCTGTTTTAAATGAGCTGGAATTGTTCTTCAAACCACAAAAACGGGCTGCGCTAAAGGCCTTTCTGTTTAAAAAGGACTGCCTGAGCATTTACGTCACATCCATGTTTCTCTGATTGGTTTCCTGTGGGCTTGTTAGTCCCGCCTCAAGTCTCGATTTTGAACTGCTGGCC
>OMNZ01026214.1:5251-18071 GCA_900303255.1 Lesueurigobius sanzi | reverse complement strand
GTCTAAAGACCCTCTGCATTTTCTCTGAGACTCCGGATACATAAGGTACAGCTATTCCTCTCCTTTTTGGTTCTATCTCCTGTTTGTCCTGTTCTTTCACTAATCTTTTCCTCTGGGATTTGGCGAAAGACCATTTAGGGTAACCACAGGCCGAGAGGGCTCTCTTAACATGTAGTTCTTCTTTCTCCTTCCCTTCTGCACTTGTAGGCACCTGATTGGCTCTGTGCTGGAGAGTTCTAATGACTCCTAGCTTATGCTGTAGAGGCTGGTGAGAGTCAAACATCAGGTAGTCCGTGTGTGTGGCCTTCCTGTAAATCTCTGTTTGAAATTGTCCACCTTCTCCTATGATCACTTTGCAATCTAAGAAGGCTATTTCGTTCTCTTTGGCCTCCTCGTGAGTAAATTGAATGTTTTGGTCTATTGCATTGATGTGTTTTGTGAATTGCTCTATTTCTCGTTTTTTTAATTTTAACCCATGTGTCATCTACATCCTTTATCTACATCCTTTAACTCCACTGAGAATAGTTGGGATGTGCTAGAGAAGGTTTTGCTCAGTGTTCACACTCTTCATCATCAACACAAGATCGTAGTGGAAAATGAATGCCACACTGGATGGAAATAAATCTTTGGACGTTACAGAAGCTTATTGAGACAATGCCACAGCAAAAGGTGCTTATCAAAGCTAAAGGTGGCCTAATGTGTGGGGGACATTTTTGTTTGTGGTGAGGCAGTGTATTTGGTCCTCGAAGCTGATGCGTTCTAACATATTTAAGCATAAACATGGATAAATAAGCCTAAACATCAAGCACCAAAACTGTATAAACAATCCCAAATATAACCAAACGCTTCCCTTTTGTAAAGGAAAGTAAAAGATCTGCTGAAGACCTGTGTGGGAGAACGGATGGCAACATGAAAGTGATTTTCCCGAAAGAGGATGTTCCTGCTGCAGGAGTAAGCAGCGCAGCCATGAAAGCAGGAGACTATGTGCTTGTGAAGGTCAGTTTAATTTACTCTGTTTCTAGCTTGTTGTTAGCTCAGACATGATCCTAAATTATACACCACAATAAACACATGGCGTGGCATTTGTCTGTTCTCTCTGCTGTCTTGCAGATTGCTTCTGCTACCTCTCAGAGTCTGAGAGGCCGAGCCCACAGCCACAGCTCTCTGAGTGGCTCTGTTGAAGACTGCTTTTTAAACGTGTCAAACATGCACACACATTGATGAATGTTGTTTAACAGCACCACATCCATTTTGTATAAAGTAGTATTTATGAGGTCAAGAATAAAAGCTTTGAGGATGCTCTAAATCAGTCTTTGATTGATTAAAAGAGGAATGTTCATGTGTGGTTTTCTTCAAAAATCAAAAAAGCAGTATCGCACACTCCGTTAGCCGATGTCCAAAATATTCATTATAAATATATTTTTTTAAAGATTTTCCTCAATATCTGCACCTCTGAAAAAGGTTTTTGGTGTGCGATCCCCCTTCCTTTTGTCGCACACGTGATTTTTAAAAATGCGTTTTGCCAAATCCATAAACCTCACTTCAGATATTGCCCATTTTTGAGTTTGACAACATACAGTATTTAGATATTTCTTGGCCAGTGAAATCTGCATGTGTTTTATTAGATACACCAAAGGAGGTGACACAGATGGCCTATTCATGTGATGAAATATCCATTTAAATAAATCATCAAATATATCAATTCAAAATTCAAAACTTTATATTTGTTTAATGGTGAAAAGTTCTAATAACAAAGATTTTAGTTTGAGTCAACGGTGGAATTCAGTTTTCAAAATGAAATAACTGTGGGGTTGCATGGTAATCATTCATTATTATCGAATCGAAAGAAAGGACAGCACTAGTCAGGTAAATCTTATTGCCCATAATCATTATTCATTAAAATACATTGTTCCTGAAACAAACAAATTCAATTCAATTCAATGTTTCACTGCATTGAGCACCGGATTGTGACCCTCCACAATAATAAAAAAACTTCTCCTGGTTTATGTAGATGTCTAATCAGTTCAGATACCGTTCACGCTCCTCCTGTTTTGTTTACGGCCCGTGCACAGTGTTGACAGTCCCATTAATAAAATGAACGGGGAAACGGTATTGTAGTCTAACATTGTGGTGTGACCCTGGCTGTTGCTTTGACCGAGCCGCACATGAATGATTCAGAGTGTTGGCCGTAAAAGGAGTGATGTGCCCCAGAGAGAGGAGAGGTGTGTGCGGCGGAGAGGTCTGGGCAGTGTGCCATGGCCTCTGCACTGTGCCTGATCACTACAGGCTCACAGACAGGACGCCACAGAGAACAAGTCTGATTTGTTACAGATATCTTTCACTATTTACTGGCCAGACACTGCAGGTGAATACGGAAACAATGTCAACTGAGTGATATCAATTTGAACTCTTTGCCGTATATTACTGACATGAATATGAGAAAAACAATGCACTGCTAGCTTTACGTCATTTTATGTTGTCATTTTATGTATAAAAATGGCCAAAATTGCCTATATTGTATTTTTTGGCAACAATATAGAAATATATAATAGATAAAGCCAGATTTAACTGTATGGTTTAATTAGCTGTGGCCAAAATTTTACATACCCTTTGAAGCAGTTTTTTACTCTAAAATCTAATCACACTCAAAATTAGATCAAAACAATATTCATTTACTTAAAATAAAAATGTGTTTTTTCAAGTGCAAAAAACCTAGCCCACTAGCACATTTCTTGAAATTAGTTACTCAAATGAAGGGAACATATACTAATTTTAGTTAAAAAATAAATATATTTCTAGATTATTTTTGCATTATTCCAGTTATTTGAGGGAAATTTAGAGTCACACAACAATTGTATGTGCTATTGGGGGGTGGTTTTGGAGCCATAAGCAGCTGCATAGTCCACTTATTAGGCTGCTTTTAAGTTCACATACCTTTTAATCTTTTGGCCATTTTTCATAGAATATGAACGATAACACAAACATTTTTTTTTCCACTCATGGTTAGTGGTTGTGCGAAGCTGTTTATTGTCAAAGAACTGACAATAGTAAACTCTTTTGAAATAATAATGACACAGAAACTACTCAAATGATCCTGATCTGACGTTTGGCTAGTTTCTAGTTGAAAAGTGTAAACAAGCAGGTTTTTTGACAATAAATGGCTTAGAGTTCACAGGCTACTTTTCTTGCATTTCTGTGAAAGTGATCCTAAAAAGTGACCCTGCTTGTGGTGAAATTTGCTTATAAACACATCTCTATGAAGAAATTGGATTTTAGAAATGCGCTAGGAAAGTTAGGAATGTTTTTGAACAACAACTATCAATTGAATTTACTCACCCTCACTTTCATTGATTGTAATAAAAAAATCAGGTATAGTGCCTTTAAGGTGAACTTTATTGACCCCGTTGGTAAATTTGTCCTCTGCATTTGACCCATCCTTCGACGCTGCTGGGGCAATCTGCCAGGAGCAGTGGGGACCCATCTCAAGATCTTGAGCCAAGCGAATTAGAATCACCTGGCAGGACCTAACCTAATACGCATGTTTTGAGTTTTAACCCTTTCATGCATAGTGGTCACTACAGTGGACAGCTATTCATTAGTTGTTTTCTCCAATATGAATGAGTCTTAATATCACAGTTGCACATCAGCCACTACAGTGGACGCTAGCGTGTCATGCCATACACCATACACTGCCACCCACTGGTCAACTTTTGCAAGTGCAAAAAAAAAAAAAAATCTGAAAACCAAGATGGCCGACAGAAGAGCCAATGTGCCTTGCAGGGGAGGAATGTCTGTTCATTCCTTCTATTCTAGCTGGTCCTTGCAGGTAAAAAATATATATATATGGGGACATCAAGCAACAACTAAGGAGTAATATAATTGTTAAAATACCCAAGCATTGATTTTGTGATTTGAGGAACTTGTGATTATTCATGTGTCCACTATATTGGACATCATGCATCGCTAGCTATATTTTCACTTCAATTTATAGTATTGATGCAACTTATTGTTTTTTAAAATACTTCTTCTGCTGCAAAATCAATTATTTTTTTTATTACTGTATAGCAATATATGGTAAATGTTAGTCTTATCATGAGAGTATCTTTTGTAGAGGTCAGGTGCAGAGCATGCTATCAAAGCCTACAGGATAGTCCAGTAAATACCATCTGATTCAACTCAGGATGATGTTAGTGGCATCTGCCAGAAAAAAAGAGGATTAGCAAATGGCAGCACAGTGACAGTGAAGCTGAGGATGTGGAAGGACAGAGGATGCTGAGGAAGTTGAAGTTACTGAAGAAGCTGAGTAAGTTGAGGATGTCCTACCTGAAAAAGCAACATCAAGAACACAAATAAGCAGACATGTCTGGAAAGTGGAAGTTAGGCGAGTGGAAGATGAATATTGAGGGAACAGATAGATTTAATCATGCATCTATTTCCCGAAGATCTGATAGATGAAATAGTGCTCAAATCAAACCTTTATGTATTGCAAAAAAGGAAAAGAAAATCTGGCCATTACAAAGGGCTAAATGAAGAAGTTTCTAGGGATTAAAATAATTTGGTCATGTCATACCTCAGATATCCAAGATCAAGAATGTACTGTATACTGGTCATCAGAGGAAGGGCTGCGTCTTGATTGGACAGCAAATGCCTTGCTTCTGTGCCCTGCATGCTTTACCATTTTCCATACAACATAACCCTTTTCCACTAAAGTCACACTGCATTGATGTACTAAAGTACATTTGAAAGAAAGGAAGTTTGTCATAGTAGTTGGCTGATGAGTGGTAGTAGGCGTGTTCATTGTTATGGTTAGGGTTATTTAATGTGTTTTATCTGTGCTTCAAAACGTTAAATTTGTTTTTGGTCAGATGTTGATGCAATACATTGAACAGTTTTGGAGTGTGTTAATATATGTAAACACAATATTAAAAATCAAACAAAAACATGTTTTATAGAATTTACATTTTTTTTTTTTTAAATAATAAGTGTTTCCTTAAAAACATATTTCATCAGTTGTTCAAATGCGTGTAGTCCACCCTAGTGGACATGTCAGCAACTCCTTGCAGAATGCCTAAAGAATAATAAAAACACTGTTTTGTTTTGTTTTTTACTATGGAGACATTTTACAAACTGTGAAGTAGAAAGTAACAAGTTCTCAACAAAAAGCTAAATAAAACAAGCAGCTGACCTCTGAATACATCGCCTGACATTCCCCTGTAAAGCAGGAAAGGAAAATATGAACCAGGCCGATTCAGAAGCAGAAAAACATACTTATTTAAAGCAAAACTAGTGTTCTGTTGGGTACACAATGTAATGTAAAACAACCATTCCCAAGGCAGCAGCACAAATCTGTCAGTAAAATGTTGGAAAGAGAAAAAAAAACAATCAATGGAAGGCAAACAAACCTCTATACAAGCTGTTCTTCGTGTCTCCTCCTCTGTGCTATTCAAAAGCCTGGTCACTGTGGCTATGTATAAACCAGTATTTACCCTGCTCTTATTGAGTGTGTTGAGACTTTTATGGCTGGATGTGTATAGGAATATACTTTTTATTCCATACTGAAGAAAATATGACAATAAAGTTTTTGTTTGGTTTGGTTTGAAAAGTAATTCAGCACAGGCAAGTAGTCAGTTTGTTGATGGGTTTTCAGGTGTTAACTACTAAACTACTACCAATATTGTACTGTAGGCCATTTAGTTACATTTAGTTTGTTCTAGAAGCATTGGAAATTGGTGCATCATATTAATATATTAAATATACAGTATAAGACCAACTCTATAGCATTCATTGTGCAGTTAAAGGTAGGATATACTGTAATTCATAAGCATGATCTCCGTCTATTTGTGTCCCCAGATTATGTGGTTAACATTTGTAGTAGTAGGACAGTAGTAGTGTCCTTGGGCAAGACACTTCGCTTCCCGGTTAGTTTGGTCTCTTAAAGGAATAGGCCACTATTTTCCATACTGAGATATGTTCTTACCTGAGCTTAGACCTGTTGCACTTCGATGTCTGCGCAGTAATACGTCCACTCTCACACTAGGAGTGAAGATATTACTGCGCAGACAACAAAGTGCTCCTGGTGTTATTACGCCTTACAATATAGTGCCACTTTTCATTCGCTTAGAAAATCGACAGGTTTAATTTTGTGTAACTATACTTGGATTGTGTAACCACTCATAGAAATGTATTTAAATAGGGAAAACCAGTTTTTCCCCAAAGGAATACGGTAGCAGAGGCTAACATCATCTTCAGTCTATTACGGAACTGAGGGCACGCGCAAAGACCAAGCAACTCATCTAAGCTCAAGTAAGAACATATCTCAGTATGGAAAATAGTGGCCTATTCCTTTAATACATAAACCTTCATCTGGAAACAAAGAAGTAAAATGAATATAAAAAGTGTGATTATCGCACTGATTCAATGTTTCTCCTTAGAAACATATACAGTAAGAACTTGTAACTTCAATTGACCATTTTCATTTTCTCAAAATGCATTTGTCTCGCATTATGGCAACAACATCTCCACTTTAGTAGCTTCTACAGACTCCGAACTTTCCACTTTTGTACTTAATAGGTTTTGAAGGTTTGTTCAGAGGGATTTTTCAATATTTAATTCATAGCCCGATTTATTGAGTTTTGAAACTCAATAAACAAGGCAAAATTTACTTAATTTATTCACTAGTTTATTCAAAAACAAAATATCCAAAATCCCCTCTGAACAAATCTTTGTGATTAATATATCAACAAAACAAAACCACATATTTAAATCTGGCTTTATTCATTATTTACATTTTAGCCATTTTTTACTCATACAGTGCCTTATTATTATATGAAGACATAAAATGAAAACTTGCAATACATTTGTTTCTCATATTTATGTCAGTATTATACAGAAAAAGTTTCAAATTTGTTTCACTCAACTGAAATTGACTCCCTATTCACCTACAGCGCATGCTACAAACATCACCTTCAATGCACTGACTGACTGAGCAGACAATCCCAACTTGAATAAACCCATTCATCTGTATATCACGCCCAGGGCTGTTCTGGGTTTGAACTTTGAGGTGAGTCTTGTCCAACCTTCCTTCGTTCCTGACAACAGTTTGACAGATGAAAGCCGTGTTGTGGATCAGCGATATCTTTGGTGGTGTGTTCCCGTGCTGCAGAAAAGGTTGTGGAAAAGAGATGACGTGGAGGAAACGTCCTGGCGTCTGATAACAGCGCGGGGACAGTGGTATGAAAACTCCGACCGGAAAGAGACAGGATGCTCCAGCTCTCCTCAGAGTCTGTTCAAAGCCCAGTTAGAAAGTCACTTTATCATTTCAAAGCAGGCAGTGTCACCGAGAGGGAAAGGGTTTGAGGATGTGATTGGTTTACATAAACATGGGGCATATGGGGAAACGAAACAGCCTAGGCAAGACTTTACTTCATTCATATTTATTAAGACGAAATCAGGACTCTATTGTTTTAATAGTTATTTGTATGTTGTTTATTTTATTATTTTTTTCAAGACAGTGGAGGTTAATGCTGCCTTCATGTGCTCTGGTAAAGATGATCCTTTCCAGTTGTCAAGTGGAAATTATGAGGGCTTTGTGCTCAGGGCAGGCCCAGCATAATAAGCAGACTATGCAGCGTCTTAGATCCCGAGACCACCAGGGGGCCCCCAATGGTGCATACATTTATACTACAGGTGTTGTGTGGCTCATAAATTTCCCTCAAATGTCAGATGTCTCTTCAAAATGAGGAGTACACTGCAAAAATAAAGATTTCATAAAATCCCCACCCACTGACCTTTGTTCAATTAAAAAGCTCCCATTGCTTTAAGCTTTAATTTATGTAGTAACACACACAACATTAAAAAAATGAAATAATTTTTTGAAATTTGTTGCTCACGCTGTGAAAGATTCAGAATTTTTGGGTCCATTTTGACTGTGATAATATTCTAAAACTAGTTTTTGTGCGTAAAAGGCCTCCTGACTGTTCTCAGGATTTGTTCTTCCAGAATAACTTTTTCAGCTAAGAACAAATTTTGTGGATGCCAAAAATGTTCCTAAGTAGGCCTTAAGAACACATTTGTGCGTAAGTTTGTTTCATGAATGAGGCCCATTGTTTTTTAGGGTTCAAAACGCAATAGTAAATCAGATTAGGAATTAACTATTAAAAAATCCGTCTGAACAAACCTTCAAAATATTGTTAAATACAACACTGGTAAGTTTAGAGTCTGGAGCTACTGTGATGCATTTTGAGAAAATGGTGATTGAATTTACAATTTCCGATAGTTCTATGGATAAATGTGCAATAATTACACTCTTTATTGTAAAATTTAGGTTATTTATTTGTTTCCTGCTGAAATGTTATGAAAGCAAACTGGCCTAAAATCTGGAAATTGAAAAAAATTGAATACAATTTTTGCCTGCAGTGTCTCCCCTTAATAAAAACCAAAGGTCAAAACTAAGGTCATGTGATGTAAAACGTCACCGTCTCTCACAGACCTTCTCTTTTGAGTCATGCGTGGCCCCCACAAGTGTTTTATGGGTTTCCAGACAAATGAAAAACATAAGAATTAGCACGGATTAACACTGTAGCTGCCTGTGAGCACAATACATGGGCAGCATTAGTGATGTTTCAGCTGTTTTTGTTGTCCGCACTGCGTCCACAGTTCTGCCAAGTTGCCAAGTGGATTTGCCTCGGGCCAAAAGAGCTTTGGTTTACAGCAGCTTCATAAAAGAGTGTTGTCTCTTTATGCCATTGAGGAATTAAAGCTCAGCCACAATGAATCCTTTTTAAACCGTCTCTCAGCTGTACTCTAGATTTTATGGGGCATCTAAAACTGTTTGTCACATTTGCAAAAGTCGACTGACGAGCTAAAATGTAACTCATAAGTTTATATAGAACTTTACACAGCATAAACACAAATCATTTCTAAGTATTAAAAAAAAATCTAAATATCTTATTATACTTATTTTAAGACAATGTAGCTTGCAACAAAAATGTAAGATTTAAAAGCATGTCTTGAGACAATACATCTTGGGTTTTTTGTAGACTCAGAGGGGATAATGTATCAAGACAGGTGCTAAATAGTGATTGCACTTTTAGAATACAGCTATATATCAGCATATACATTGTACTTTCTGTATTCGGGCCCCAAATCCTATATGTACAGTTGTGGTCAAAAGTTTACATCCCCTTTCAATCTTCTGGGCATTTTTCATAGAATATGAATGATAACACAAAAATCTTTTCTCCACTCATGGGTTGTGGTTGTGCGAAGCCATTTATTGTTAAAGAACTGAATTTACTGTTTTGAAATCATAATGAAACAGAAACTACTCAAATGTCCCTGATCTAACGTTTACATGACCTTCAACAACTGCCAGGAAAATTGTTCAGGAGCAAAGAAAAACTGAAACCTGAAATACAGGACTCTCTGATAAAATTGGACTTGACTGAAAAAAATATCTTTGTAAATGTGAGAATTATGTGTGAGTAAAAAAAATACTAAAGACTTTGCTGCTGACCCACTTATTTTAATTCAAATATGGTCATAATTGAGCATAATTAATGCTCATAAACAGTGCCGGCTCCAGAACAAACTGACTGAGGGTGCATTTGAGTTTCATAGGGATGCAAATATACACCCTTGCCATTGAAATACATTGTGATGGCACTAGAACTGAGGGTGCAAACTTTTTAAAATGAGGTTGCAATGCACCCTTTTGCACCCCTGTAGATCTGGGCCTGCTCTTAAAGAGCTTATTATTAGACCAAAAATACTTGAAACGAGTAGTTTATAAATGAAAGGCTAGATTTGAGCTGTAATACTAACCTCAAATCTTTTGCTCCCTTTTCAAAGCAGAAATAGTCGGCATTTCAGCTAAAACAGTTAATTGCAGCATCAAAAAGTAAGTCCTTAGATGTAACCGTGTTTGTTATTCTTCTGCGTTTGGTGCAACGTCATACCAACTTGTCCCGCCTTAAACCTCAATGCAGGCACATCATTGGTCCCACAAATAGCTACGTCAAGCCGAGTGTAAGTGATTGGACTCTTTCAAGATGTATTTTCCCAAGTTTGTGAAATGAATACATCTTGCAGCGCAATGTCAGAGAAAATGTCCCATATTAAATATTTTTAGCTTGTTTTAAGACAGTGTAATGAATACAGTTTGACTTGATGTAGCCAATACATGGACTCTTAATTACTCATAGTAATTTCTGGCTTGCGAGTTATGAGAAAAACTGCAATGTATCTGACTTGAATATCATACCACTGTAATAGTTGATTATTTTGACCCAGTAAGATTCTTTATATTAAAATAAATAACAATGCCATTGTTTTTCTAAAATGTCCAGGGCAAAATGAAAACAGGACCAATAGACCACCAAAATGAGAAAGAATCTAAATCAGAGATCTCCAACCCTTTTTAAGGTGGCCACACACTACAGGATTTTAAATCTTTAGAGATTTAAAATCTGTGCACAGACCACACGCACTTAAGGACAGACATGAGGACACACCTACACACACATGAGGAGTCCCACCACAGATCATGCCATGAGAGAAAGTTTTTAGTGAGCCATGCCTCCTCAGACTCAGAAAGACTAAAAATCTGGCTAAAAATCCACTAGTGTGTGGCCAGCTTTACCCTGTGAGCTACTTTTGCATTACAAAAATGGCAGCGAGCTACTTAAACTTCAAAGAAACACGTGTAACTCGGCCTCTAGGACTGACAAGTTGATTATTCAACATAATAAAAGAAAATGACTGTAGTTTCTGCTTTATATTTGGCTATATTCACCTAAAGAACAACACAAGTGCATCTAAAATTTGACTCATACAGTGTATGTAGAAAGCCTTTGGCGAGCTTCTTGGAAAGGGATGGTGAGGGTTGGAGACCCCTGATCTCGATACTCATGACTCAAACTACTCTTTATGAATAATTTAAGTTACCACACACATTTTGTCTGGAAAAATCTGAATCATAACACAACAGACCATACTGAAATATTGTCAAAATTTTAATGAGACAAGGCTTTACAAGAGATTATCAAGCAGAATAATTTAATCCACTGTGCACCGCGGAGCATATGGATGAATGGAAATCAAGGCATCATAAAATCATGAAGACCTATTTGTGGTGTGTCCCTGGAGAACTCTGTGTGATCCGGACACAGCTTCATTGTTATGAGCTAATTTACATTCTGTGTGATGAATGTGATGCTATGTATTCAGAGTGTTTACTGCACTTACTTAGCACTGATGAATCGAACGGAGGTGAGAATATCTTTGCATATCATGAGCCGCGGATTGAAAGGACTGCACTGAATCCAATCTGTTCATTAGTTCACCTGCGATGTCACTTCTCTGGTTTGGTGTTGATTTTTGTGTTCGGTGTGCATCCTGGTTCTTGCAGCGTAAATGAACCTATGATAATGGTGATAGATGGCTCGATAGTCTTTACCCCCCGCCCCTCATCGACTCCAAATCAATCAGTCTATTTTTGTGTAGCCCAATACCAATCGCCTCAAAGGGCTGCACAGACATCAGAACAGTGAGACATACGATAATGAAACAAAAAGAAACGGTGGGAAAAAACAAAATATAAAACAAGGCAGTATAGTTGCTCTGTTCTCCTCATGTAACAGCAGCACACAGCCCACTCTTCCCTTCTCTCTCCTCCTGATCTCGCCTTTAAAAGAGTGACTTAGGCAACATAGGCATAGGAATACAAATATTTATCTGAAAAGGTGAAATTTCATCTTGAAAGGCGAGTAATAATGATAACAATAGAATAGAGAACAACAGGCTAAATAGGTGTACGGTATGCTTACGTAACACATGGATGGTTAATATTCAGCTATACGAAGCATAAACAATGAACTGAATAGTTGTCTGGTATATTAACATAACATATTAATTAATATATAAGTCACACCTGAGCATAAGTTGCAGGACCAGCCAAACTATGAGAAAAAGTGTGACTTATAGTCCGGAAAATACGGTAAGCATTGCCAAAATGTTGATCAAAAGATCTCCAGGAAGTCATTGTGCGTTTTTAGCTGATACATTTTTAGAACATGTTGCCCTGAAGGTGAGAAGAAGAAGATGATGTTCTACTATTTGCTGAGCCAGAGTATAATATAATATAATATATCATGTAAACTGAAATATGTGTTATTCATTATCAGATGATCATGCTACCTTAACCAGGAGAAAGGGGGATTTTGTCCTCCACATTGCACATAGTTATCCTGTCATCCAACAAAACACTTATTTTGCTATCAACTTTGCACTGGCCACTGGGTGTTTTTTCATGGTTATTGGCATTGATCTCTTCGTCAGGCCGACTGCGACTGACTCCTGTGCTCACCTCCATCACTGCAACTTTAGAGTATAGTCACACTTAGCTTCAGCATAGATCAATATTTTTGTGTTGCCACTTGTTTCGTCTCCATCCATCAGAGTCTCGACAAATGCTCTGAATGTGGTTACACTGATGTTCTACAGTCGCTATTGAAGTGCCAAAAAAATATTGCAAAAGATATTATTTTCCCTCAGAGGAAAACTTTTCTAATGCACAGCAGTGCACTTTATGTTCATAAATTTAGCTATTTGTAACTTTATATCAAAACATCAACACGATCCAGAGCATAATTGCCCTTGGTTGTTCTTTTGATTTCTAAAATTTGTATTGGCATCAGTCAGGCAACAAAACAAACGGAGCAAAACAAAGCACATAATTGTGAACTATCAAGTAATGTCCTGCTGAGTTGAAAAGCTGAAATATATTGAGATCAATATCACAGAAAGGAAAAAGGGACTGGGA
>OMNZ01026204.1:32836-55897 GCA_900303255.1 Lesueurigobius sanzi | reverse complement strand
GTTTAGTCCTGTTTTAATCTTGGTTTAGTCCTGTTTTAATCTTGGTTTAGTCCTGTTTTAATCTTGGTTTAGTCCTAGTTTAGTCCAGTTTTAATCTTGGTTTAATCCTGTTTTAATCTTGGTTTAGTCCTGGTTTAGTCCTGTTTTAATCTTGGTTTAGTCCTGGTTTAGTCCTGGTTTAGTCCTGTTTTAATCTTGGTTTAGTCCTGGTTTAATCTTGGTTTAGTCCTGTTTTAGTCCTGTTTTAATCTTGGTTTAGTCCTGGTTTAGTCCTGTTTTAATCTTGGTTTAGTCCTGTTTTAATCTTGGTTTAGTCCTGTTTTAATCTTGGTTTAGTCCTGTTTTAATCTTGGTTTAGTCCTGTTTTAATCTTGGTTTAGTCCTGGTTTAGTCCTGGTTTAGTCCTGTTTTAGTCTTGGTTTAGTCCTGTTTTAATCTTGGTTTAGTCCTGTTTTAGTCTTGGTTTAGTCCTAGTTTAGTCCAGTTTTAATCTTGGTTTAGTCCTGTTTTAATCTTGGTTTAGTCCTGGTTTAGTCCTTTTTTAATATTGGTTTAGTCCTGTTTTAATCTTGGTTTAGTCCTGTTTTAATCTTGGTTTAGTCCTGGTTTAGTCCTGTTTTAGTCTTGGTTTAGTCCTGGTTTAGTCCTGGTTTAGATCTGGTTTGGTCCCAGTTTAGACCTGGTTTAGTCCCAGTGTAGTCCTGGTTTAAACCTGTTTTAATCTGGATTTAGTCCTGATTTCATCCCAGTTTAGACCTGGTTTAGTCCTGGTTTAAACCTGGTTTAGACCTGCTTTAGTCTTGGTTTAGACCCAGTTTAGTCACGGTTTAGACCTGATTTAGACCTGGTTTAGTATGCCACATTAAATTCTTTAAAAATACTTTTAGTTTTCACTTATAGAGTAGAAATTGAATCTGATACTTTTCCTTTAGTACATTTTTGATCTCGTGTCTGTACTTTTACTCATGTAAGAATATTGAGTACTTCTTCCACCACTGATGAACAAACACTTACTCTTTCAGTCACTGAGAACTGGTGTGTGTCTGCAGAGATCTTGTAAGTGTGGAGCTTGGTAGGAACCACAGTGATGAAGTATTGGAACATCTGGCTATCTATAAAATAAATAAATTAATTAATTAATACAATGTCTATATATAGCTATAGCATAACCTCAATTGGCTTAAATTAAACTTACTACTAAAGGTGATTTTCTCTGTGCCATCCAGTGGATTGATGATGCCTGGTAGCATCTCACCAAAGGATAAATGATCGATTCGATGGGAGAAGTTGTACACTTAAACAAGAAGAAACAAATGTTCAATACGAGTCATTACACTAAAAACAAAACTATTGATTTACTTACTTTCATGACTCACAAATGCTGCTATGTGCGCATGCCCTTGTGGATGATGAATAGGCCTAAACGACAGGTATTAATTTAGCATAACAAGAAATTAATATACACTAACATTGTTGTACTATCTGTGTAGGTTCTCAGTCGTACAGGAGTTGTCCATCGTAGGCAAAGATTCTTCAGTCTTCATCTGTACTCTGTAGTTGAAGTGTCAGACGTTTCGATCTTAGTCCAAAGATCGTCTTCAGTGAATAAAGACTTAAACACGATTGTAAACACTAAGTCCCTCCTCTCTTGGTGCTAAAGGTTGAAAAACATCTTAGCCTATTCATACTTAATATGGCTCGTTACCTCTCTATTGTCCCACCCTGGGCTATGTTCTACGGTTGTTGACACTTCCCGATGGCCCTGCTCCGCCCTTTAGCACCAAGAGAGGAGGGACTTAGAGGTTAACTCCTCCCTCTGGTTTGCTCTTAAGAGACCCACGAACGTGTTTAAGTCTTTATTCGCTGAAGACGACCTTTGGAGTAACATCAAAACGTCCAACACTTACAGTACAGATGAAGACTGAAGAATCTTTGCCTACAATTGTTGTACTATATTCTCAGTGTGTTTCTTACTTTCCAACTGTGATGTGAAAATTTCCAGCCACTTTGTTTACATAAACATAGCCATGGATCCTGCATGCACTCGGGGGATCTGCAGCAGCACTATTCTCTCTAAAAAAGAAGAAAAAGGCTATGGATGTTTACCAGTGTGGAGATATTTAAACAACAATGGTGAAACTGACCGTGGAGGGAGCGCAGTGGCTGCTTCTTTCATCAGTGTTTTATAAAGCACTTCTTGTAGAGCATGTTCCTCTTTTAATCGGCCCTGAACATGCAGCAACGCCCTTAAACCAAACAAAACAACTTGATTATGTTCTAATGGAATCTGGACAAACCAGATCCAGCCGACACCGGCTCTAACAGGACACTTGAATTACAAGCTTTGTTCTCACCTTTGCCACAGTCTTTGTTGTGGGCTGAGGTCAAAAATTACCTAGGAAAATTATATTTGAAAATTAATTTTGAAAGCATAACTTATGTGGTAATGTTAAGCTTTTAAGGACATGTCCTTACAGGTTCATATTGCAGCTCAGTGGAGGTAATCATTGTTTCAGCCAAATCTAGTATGTCAGCTCCAACCTCTGTATAGAAAAAGGTGAAAATTGTAAAAAAAAAAAACAACAGTGTATTTTTAATACACAAAATGCCTGAAGGACTGGATACATACGCTGACATCTCATGGCAACAGTGATGTCAATGTTTATTCTCAATTTACTGCAATAAAAAATAAACTAGTTATTATGTTACAGATACAAAAAACAAAGTTCCATGTTGCCTATTCTGAACTAACCTTGAATAATCCTTGTCAACTTCATATTCATATTTCATCCATGTGTCCCGATAAACAAAAAACTCTAAAATAGCTAAAAGTGCCATGAAAGTAAAAGCGAATAGTGACACTGGGGGAAAGAACCAAAAACAAGCAAATTAGGATACTTATTTTCTCCCATAAACAGTCTCAGAATAAAAGGGATGACAGACCAGTTCCTCCTGATGCTGTGGTCTCCACATAACTCTCAGAGACTTTGGGAAAGGCATCCAGCTCCTTCACCAGGCTCAGGGCCTTCTTCCGGGACAGTCGTCTCATTTTAAAATGGGCCTAACAGAAAGAACTAATACAAATATTGTAATGAGTTCAGTTTCAGTAAGTAAACTCTCCGCCTGAAGCACACAAGGTGTAAGAAGCTACCTGTAATATTGCTATGTATAATGGAAAGTAACCAACTGCAGTCTATATGTCTTAATCTATATTTTATTGGCTAGTAAACATACTAATAAGCAAAGCAATAATAATAAACATATTCAGCAGTATGTTACTCATTGTTACACTGAAATGTTATATGAACATGCATACATGAACATTCGCAACACAAATGGTTGATATTCACCAAAATCATTAGTATAGACTTTATATACTAATATACAAATACTGAGATATTACACAGTGCTTCACAACCACGCACCCGAGCAGGCGTCAGAATAGGCGGTTATAGGTAGTAATCTTACCTTCTGTCATAGTTAAAAGACAGACGAAGTCATTATGAAGACACACATGTTAGGGTCCTGGTTATATACTGACCGGCACAAAGCATAATTTAGTAGTAAACCCCATGCTAAACCAGCTAGGGCTACACTTTCCTGTTTAGATAAAAGAGGCGACGTCAGTGTGCGTAATAGAACGTGCGCGTTCTTGGTGGTGAACGCGCAACAATTAGTACTGCAATACTGTCAGCGTTCAGCAGATGGCGCCAACTCACTGACTGGCAGTGAGGGTTACTTTGGTTGACCTAAGGTGGTATCCAATGAGCAAGCAACTTTATTTAAAATGTTTGTTACACATTTGTCATTTCTATTAGTGTTTGAATGAAATACTGTGTTGTGATATCAGTTATGATGGCGTTACTCTGGGCTTAGTAAAACTTAAAACTATTCTGCTGTGAGTGACAGCATTGTCCATTCTGACATACAGTCTTCAATGATGTGCAGTAACCGCTCTTGCTCTACATTGAAGCTTCCCCATACAAATCATAGGACTGAAGATGAACTCACTGAATCACATATGGCCTTATGCAGTGAGACTGCATGCGCCAATCCTGTTTGCCTATGCAGAGCTGCACAGATGGGTGAGTGGGGGGATGGGTGCTGTCAGCTCACAGATCAGGCTGTGGGTCGGTGGTCCCATTGCTATTCACCACCCAAGCACGTAGGGCATGTCAGACATGCTCCATGGAGACATACCAGGCGACTGTATTTGGGTCTACTGTCCTGTAGTTTGTTATTATTATTATTATTTTTTTATGATTTATTATTATTATTTCACATGTATTTTTTGCTGTGATTGCCAGCGGACTTTGCATATTTTAATAGACATATTTAACTTACATATATTTGGAAATTATATGATCATGAGAATGAATTTACGATTAATTATTCAAACAAAAGGGTCTGGACCATAAACCTTTGCTGGCTTCCCTCAACTTGAATAAATCCCTTTGTTATTTCATTAGCAGAAATCCTATGAGTTTTCAAGTCAGTCGTGGAGCCATTGCGTAATTCATTTGTTGAGTAATAGTTAGCCCATTGTAGTTGCAGGCCCACACACAAACCCCAGATGGAAATGTGAATAAAGTGACGCCAGCAGTGGAGAGGTGGGTTTGCCTGATGGCGCTCGGCCGCTTTCGGGGCCGCTTCGTGTATTTCCGGACGCTGGGTTGAATCCCCGCCCCGCTTCATTCCTGCGTTGTTTGGGGACAGTAGGAAGATGGCGGCGGCCCCGCTGTACTGTGTCTGCCGGCAGCCCTACGATGTAAGCCGGTTTATGATCGAGTGTGACATCTGTAAAGACTGGTTCCATGGCAGGTGAGTAGGTCTATCTGTCCACTAAAGGCGCCATATTTTGTAATGGTAAAACAGACGAAGTTTTTAGTGGAAACGCGACGGCTTTTAGCGTTGTTGACTGGCAGCTAACTTGGCTAACAAGCTAGCGGTGGGCGACGGGATTTAAAGCGTCTATTGACAACACTAAAGAAAGTGGGGTCGGCTGAAATAATGCGCGTTTAACTCTGGCGCACATTTGCCGAAATGAAAACACAAACCTTACCACAATCCGGATTAGCTGCTGTCGGGCGCCGATTAACCAGGAGCTGTGTAAACAATATTTATGTCCTAAATGCAGGTTTGTGTGCGGACTGAGCCGTCGTGCCAGTCAGAGCAGTTCAAGGGGGTCATGGTGAAGTGAGTCTGTGTCGGCACTTTGAAGTAGTTTTTGCTTTGTAATGTGTACGACTAAAGTTAAAATATGTCTAAAATATCGCTTTCGTTTGTATGAATAAGCCATTTTCAATCCACGACCCATGGCTCGCAGGTCGGGTTATTCGAGGTAAGCAGTAACTCGACATGTAAAAAAAGAGAGAAAAACAGACTTGTTATTTGCGAGATTAGACAAGATTTATTATTGATGTTACGCGATTTTTGTAAAAAAAAAAAAAAAAAAAGAAGAAAAAAAAAAGTCAATGTATGGATCAATATTATGTTTTCATTGAACGTATACAGTAATTGTATAATTTGTGTAATAATAAGCAAAACAAGCTGGCAGCATGTTGTAATAGAGCGCCTGTTTTTGGTTCATGGCTGGAGACATTTAAATACCCTTCCAAGCAAAAAAGGCACATGGCCAGGGACCCCTAGCGTCGGCTCTGGGAACTCAATTTATAGGCTAGTTTATTACAGCTTTACTTGACACATACAGAAACCTCTTTCATATTCTTTAAAAAATCATATAGGCCTAGCTCTTTGAAGTTATGTTTTTTTATGTTAAATGTATTGTATTTTACTTGTGGGCTGTTTTATTTTAGTTGTAGGCTGCACTAATGTCGTCACACTATCGGTTGGAGGTTGATGTTGTCAGATTGTGTGGGAGCCAGTCCATGGTAACTGTTTAGGAACACAATCATCTGTTTCGCTCATGTTGAAGTGACGGAAGCAATTGCATAACCACTGTGCGCTGCCAAAAAAATCGGCAGCCAGAATTTGTACCATATTAGAGCCAGGAAAGACTGGCTGCGTGTCATGTGCCGACAGGAAAAGGAACAAATGTTGGAGCTTCCCCATTTGATGACTAATAAGCAGATACACAGCTCCAGCAATGGACATTTCCAGCCTCTTTCCCACGAGGCAGGCCAGGAATACAGGCACATGCTTTGGACAAGCACAATGGTTAAAGTGCTTAGCGCTGTTGCGTGTTGGGATGTTTGAACTGTCTGCTTTTATTACTTGAGACAAATGTTTTTATTTTCTCTGAAGACACAAACCACTGTAAAAGAAAACGTACATCCACATTGTTCTTGTTATGAACAAAGGCTTTTTAAGAGTAAAATGTACTCATCAGCTCCCTTTGATGAATGCCGTTTGTTGGTAAACACTTTCTCAAAGCTCTTGAGTGATAACAGAAGTGCATAATTACAAGGCCTTTAATCGCAAAGTCTAAAAACCATTAAACATTCATCATATGGCTGTGTAAGCTCTCAGTCATACAGGATGTACTATTCTTTCATCATCTGTACTGTCTGGAGGGAAAGTGTAGGACGTTTCACTCTTCATCTGAAGATAGCGACTGCAGAAGGTTTGCCTATGCTTCATATACAGGCAATAAATGACCATATGGCCTTTCTATCCTGCCATTGTATGTCTTAATAAGCCTATCGAGTCAATATAAACTTGTTTAAACAAAGTCACACACATTATACTGGATGTAATGTGTAATAAGTGACCGTGTATCTGTAGTATATTGAGTAATGATAAGCAGCAGGACAAATATGACTCAGTGTTGAGAACCTGACTTCTACTTCTACTGATATACCTGTACTGTTGTCTTTCGCAAAGGCAGTACTTGCAGATTTTGTGCTTGCTTTTGAATAGGCATAGTGCTAAATTATTCAGGTTTAGGACTTAACCAAAACACATGTACATGAGGGTTTTTTTTCCCCAGCAGTGTTCCCTCTTGATGTGTGTTTGACTGTTGAAATCTCCAAATATTTACCCATTCTTCCTTTGAGACAGCAATTTTGAGACACTTTCTGTTTCGCAGCCAAGTGTTACAATCTCTCTTCTCCGTGAAATGTTTGGAAATAAAAATATACTTCTCTATTTTTAGAATGATATACTCCCAATAATCATTTCAAGAGCTTATTGTTATCGGAATGAATTTTGTTGGTACCAGGTGTGGTCTTGATTTGTCAA
The DNA here is from genome assembly GCA_900303255.1 of Lesueurigobius sanzi. Classification (NCBI taxonomy): domain Eukaryota; kingdom Metazoa; phylum Chordata; class Actinopteri; order Gobiiformes; family Gobiidae; genus Lesueurigobius; species Lesueurigobius sanzi. The sequence continues at coordinate 48,697 of OMNZ01026204.1, read as the reverse complement.
GTCAAACCTTTTAATTTTAATTCTTCAAAGTTTTTAAGGCCGCGCTCCTTGTTTGATACACACCAGATGTTATCCCATTGTTTGCAGATTTGATGTAAATGATGGTCGTTGTATCACATTCAGACTGTGCTGTCTGCTCCTGGATGCGGTGTGTGTGTGTGTGTGGGGGTGACCCTCTGATGAGACAAGGGAAGTGATTGATGTGAACGGAGCCAAGTTCAATGCATGATCCGTCAATGTTGCCCAGCGCAAACCAAAGCGAGATGGATCGCCTCTACACATGGGCCTCTTCATGTTAGTGCCTAGTCCCTTTGTTGTTTTCGAGCATCTTAATTAATGGCACATTTAGCAGATTTAGGTCTGTTTATATGTTTAATATGCTAAATGGTTTTGTGTGCAATGCCTCCTGCTGCTGTTGGACAGGAAGGTCTCTTGCTTTGGCTTCAATTACCAATATTGATCAGACTATATTGAGTAGGTAACTGAATCGCTTTGTTGGTGCATTTCAAACTTTTTTTTTACAAGTTTTAAGCTGTAGAGTCTTTCTACACCTGGAGTCAAAGCCGTAACCTTTCCTGCGAGGTGAATTCTTGTGGTATTTGTGACTTCACAAACACACGAGAATCCGTCTTGTGCCGTTCACACCGATTTGTGCAAAATACAGATCCTTCGGTTGTGCTAGCCAATCGTGTGGCAGTATTGCTGAGACCGGGCATATTTTCAGCATTTTCAGACTAAACAAGCACGGGAAAAAAAAAAACTAACATCCGTACTTTAACGGTACTTGTTTTATAGGGGCCAATACCTGAATGATACTTTTTTGAAGATAAGATGTTTCTTTATTGATCTCACAATGGAGAAATTCACTCTTGTTACAACAGCTCTTAAGATAGAATCACACAGGGGGGGGGGTGCAAAAATGTGCGATCAAGAAGAGTAGTAGGTCTACCTGATACCTGTACTTAATTATTGGTCATCTAGAACCATAAAACAGAACAAAAGGGGTAATTTGTTCCATAAAAAGACCATTTCTTTAGTGCTGTCTCGGGACCATAGAGTGTAGAAAAACATGGAGACAGCCCACGTGACTTTCCCCATAGCGTTCAGCGCTGGCTAATGAAGCCAATTCATGCTAGCTTTTGGAGCGCCGCCATGTTGTATTTTTCGGAAACAATTCCATATATTGAGGTATGTGCGAATTAGCGTCTCTTAATGTTGAAAATATTAAAAGACAAAGAGCAGGATGGTGTAGTGTGTGGGAAGAAGCACTTGAGGGTCATATTCACAACCCTATCTCCAATAATAAGTTAAACAGGGGCCAAACAGTTTACATATTAAGTCGATAGGCACTTCCGGCTTTTGGAAACAGCCCCGTATGCTAGTATAGCTTCAGCCAGAGCTATCCAATTATATCTCCATCATTCATATGCTCAGGATCCACAAGGCATCAAAACTTTCTATCTAAAGTGAAATTCTGTGCCTGTTTTTTATTTTATTCCCCCGATACTATTAGTACTTAAACATTTTTTGATGCCATACTGGTATGGTGTAATGGTACCCAGCCCTAAACACAACAAAAACCAGAGCACCTCAATTACACAGACAAGTTGCAGACAGTTGGTCGTTACTTGACAAAATAGAAAAGTAATGCGACTCTCAAGTAAAGGGACTCTTTAGCTTCATATTACAATCCAATGTTCCCTAAACCTGCATCTCTAAAAAGCCCCTTAGACTTCAGGCCATATGTTTAAAAGTGTTTAATGATACGATGATGGGCTGGACAATTCAAGGAAAGAATATCTAATTACAATTTCTTTTACGCTGTGATTAGATTTATGTTCTTCTAAGCTTCTTAACTCTTGATTCAGTTCACTTTTCATATTATAAACATGTCCAGGAGCATTGAGAAAAAGACTGATGAATGAATTGCTTAACAACATAATACAGGTGCCCCATGCATTTGCAGACTGGATTTAACAGATAGGTTTGCACGCTTGTTCAAAATAGGAAATAAGGCATCATATTTTAATTTATTAGCAAATTACTGCCGTCTTTGCTATTTTACTCATAATAACTCATTTCAAAGTTAAATATCTTGTACTGAAGGAGCCAATCTAGTGAGTCTGAGACAGTTCCACTAAACATGTGTGAGCAGGGTCTCAGTCAGAGCAGCCTCAAGGCGACTCAACCTGAACCTAAAACTATTAAGTGGTTATAAGTCCCCTGGGGCTCCCCGACGCCCCATAAAAACAAAGTGGCCCTCTTTGTTGTTTACTACTTGACAACACAGACCCCTCTATCACATTGGGAGCCGTAATCGTTGCAGGGGCGTGACGTTACTCTTTAAACGCGCTCTATTTTAGGTTTTTGTGCAGATTTGTGCCACGAGCATTTTCCGTCTGCACAAAAACATTATTGATGCTCGATAATTAATGAGGGTTTCTAGGGAGAGACGTGCTGCAAATTTTATAGCCTGCCAAAACTTTAACAAGGCATTTTTGGTTCATTTATTTGGGTTCGGGATGGTTTCTTTACACTGAGCAGTTGGATGTGTCTCCTACTCCCATGCTTCATATGAATGTTGCCTCCATTGACAAGAAATACACAGTGCCCATTAAAAAAAAATAGATGGGACTGACCGTGAATAGTCAGATTTCAAAGGTGGGATTTTGATTGGATTAAAACAAATACTCATTCTACAGCTTTGTTTTTTTGCCGTTTGTCGTTATTTTCTGTATTTTTATTGATTTTATGTATGATCACACAAAAAACTGTAATAATCAACAACATTTTATGGCATTCACATCATTTCTGATGCCACTGAACAGAGCCAAATCATGAGCCCTACAGTGCGCTCCTGTCCGGTTCCGGTATTAGCATAGCATAGAAGTAGCATAGCCTACTTACCTTCATAGTTGTGGATATAACTCGATATGTACCGTTTGAGCCTCCTTTACCTCCCGAAAATGACCATCAACGGCGTCCACAGGAGAGTTGATTCGCTTTTCTATTTAAGTATCGAGTTCCATTCACAACGAGGGTAAGTACGGTATGTTATGCTAATACCGGAAACGGAAATGAAGGCGGTGTGTATGGAGCTAGCGCTAGCTTGACTCCAACGTTAGTCAATTGAATTTTGTATGTATAAATAAACACTGTAAAATACGATCTCTTCCTACAAATAATAGGTGAATAAGCATTAAATAATCATATAAAGCTAAAATTGTGATCAAAAGAACTCATTCTAAGAGACTACAGAATGCTTTTTGTGCTTTTTAGTTGAAAAATATTTCAAAACGTTCCCCAGGAAAGGCTTACGAACCTCTAAAAATGATTCTGCGACCCACTTTTGGGTCCAGACCCACCAGCCGGGAACCACTGTAACAGATAATGTCCTGCATGCCCTCTCATATCCTGCAGCTCTAGTCTAGTGCTCCTTTGGGGTCAATAAAGACGGCCAGGTGTGCTGCACTGCCCTCTGCGCTCGGCCTCATTCTTCTGGCCGCTGTAGTTCTCTAATGTGGGCGTGCCGTGCCTCCTGCAGAGTGGTTATTTAGGGTTTAAAATAATGGCCACCCTCCCTTTTGTGTTTGCGCACTGATCATTGGGGACGATATACCCCTGACAGGGCGCAGACTAATGAATAAGCCCTCTCAGCCAACACAGGACAGAGCTGTGGACTCAGGCCAAACATCTCGCTCGTTCACAAAAGGATGTTTACCTTGCTCTCTGTTTTCTTGCTGTTGACGCTGTTGAGGTGACCCAGGAGCTTCTGGTTCCAGGTCTGGCCACAAATATCCTGTTATCTTATAATTCATGTTTGTGTGAAGCCCCTTCCCATGAATGCCATTATTCTATTAAATTCCTCGAGTGAAAAATGTGTGCTGTGGTGCTTGTTTACTTATCCACCAGCTACATCTGTGGTGATGCAATACAGCTCAATTCCAGAGCAACACGCCAATGAAATCTGTGGCCTTGTTTCTTTGTGTTATGTGACTAAGCGCCCGTCGAACCGGTGGCTCTGGCAGGTGACACACAGTAGTCCGAGTCAGGTCTGATTTGTGGCACAGTGCCCTGTTTCTCCAATGAGGTATTGCATAAGGAGCGCTTGTATAGTGCTGAGGGTGCAATGAGGTCACGTTGTCTCGAAGCTGCTGCTCTCTATGAACCTAGGAAAATCTGCTCAGACCTGGACCCTCTGGCAGTCATTATTAACCACATGTTGAAACATCGCCACGAAGAACTGGAGCTGCAACTAAGACCAGAGTAATTTAGCCTCTGCTTTATAATGTGAAGGTAATTTATTCATGTTTACATTTCAACCAAAGCCTGATGCTGAAATGCTAGCGATATACTGTATACTTTTTATCTCCGACGTTTCATCTTTCAGGAGTAAATTTAGTCATTTGATTATGCTGCGCTTCACAAAGTTTATTTGTTTATTTATTGAGGATCCCCATTAGCTTCCATTGTAGTGGGTGCTAATTAGAGCTGTGTACCTTTTGAGAAGCTTGTGATACGATACATACTTCAATACACAGGTCACAAATCACGAAACGATGCGTACCTCGATACACGGGTCACAAATCACGAAACGTACCTGGATACAGAGCCTTCTCAATACAATTTGACTCTGTTCTATATGATCCAATAACAAAACATGGACCTAATGCTCATTAGGTAATCGTGAACATATCCACTTACTCAAAAAACCGACCTCTTATTTATCTCAAAATGGAGAAATTTACTTGTCACAACAGCTCTTAGGACAGGATCACACAGTGGGGTGCAAAAAGTCAGGAAAAGTGCCATCAAAGAAGAAAAACAAGTAATAGTAATAATAAGAAAAAATAAAGATAGCATTGTGCCTCATTCATGAATATTTTCTTAAGAAAAAGTTCTTAAGTACAACTTAGGAGAAACTTAAGAAAAACTTAAGTCTGACTTACGAAGCGTTAAGAAGACTAAACTGTTCTTAAAGAGAGATGATTTTCTGTACGTAAGAGTCCTCCTGACTGTTCTTAGGATTTGTTCTTCCAGAAGAGCTCTTTCAGCTAAGAACAAATTTTGTGAATGCCCAAAATGTTCTTAAGTCATGCTTGCAACATGAAGTGTTCAGAATTGGTTGGACACAGTGTAACTGATCTCAAGGTTCACAATACATTTTCCCATGATTTTTTCCCCCAGTCTTGCTGCCGTCTAACACCTGGGGGAAGAACGATACTAAGAGCCACAATATTGATACTGTATCTCTTTTATTTATATTGATTGTATCTAGGTATTGATATTTTGAGCACACTCCTAGTGCTAATCTCCCTGGGGTCCCAGTTAAAAATGTTCATTTACAATAATAATAATAAATTGTTATATAAATGCATTCACATGGTTCACATTCAAGTACAAACATACACCAATCCACAAGTACATGTTTCACATATGGTACACCACAGACTTTAGTGGTTTTTATAAACTTGTAAATTGGGTAAATCCCTCATCTTTTTTGGCAGTTTATTCCAAAGTAGGAACGATCTGTTCTGAACAAAACTGATTTTTGTAGTAAATTGGTTCTGGGCCGATTAATGACTAGATCATCACTATTGGCACTCGAGAGAATGAGAGTGAGAAGATAGACTTATGTAATCTTTTCAAATGGAGACACTGGCTTACCACTTACCAGTCAGAATTATTTTCTTTAAGAATAACAATAGATTGTACTGAAGTTTGTTTTGAAGCATAGGCCATGACAAAATACAGTGACAAGGTGTAGAGCAGCCATCTCCAACCAGTAGCTCGCCAGCCCCTTCCAAGTAGCTCGCCAAAGTCTTTCAACATTTCTACATAGAGACTAATGACTAAACATCTCCAACAGGCTTTCCCACAGATTTGAAAGAGATTATGGTGGTATAGGTGTTTTTGAGACTGTGGGAAAGGGAAATTGAAGTCTTGTATGGTAATCTTAGAAACCACAAATAAAAAGGGAATAGAAAGAGAAAAAGAGAAAGGTATTTGAGTAAAAATGTCCCTTTGTACTGATATTTCATCTTATCCATTACATTTTTAACAGTATAGTTAATGTTATATGTTCATGTTCAGACTAGAAGCACACAAATTGTAATTTCCTATCCAAATGTTTTGCTTAGCTTGTTTTTAGACTATGGTGGACAAAATTAGACGATGGGGGGCCGCCGTGTCTCCCAACATTTAGGTAAATATAGCAAACTTAGTATCGGGTAGAAACTAAAGTAATTTTCTTTTCTTGTTTCTTTTATTATTATTATCATCTTGGTTGTCGAAGAGGACTAGTTATACATTGTTCTTTGAAGCACATGTAGCTCGCTGCCATTTTTGGGTTTTGGTTTGGAGACCCCTGGTGTAGAGCGTAGTATTGTTCAGTGTTCATGTTATTTTAAATCAAATGAACAAAAAGTCATGCACGTTGGGTAGGAAGTTGGTATAAAAATATACTTAAAATATAAAATAGTTAAAATGTATGTACTATGACCTGTTGTTGGTGTTGCGTACGGGATCGTCTGTGGGTATATTGCTGCTGTAGTGTGTGGTGAGCCTCGTGGGGCTGTTATGGCCAGTATTCACACAAGCTCACCACTTCCTGATCAGTTAATGACCCACGGCTTTACTTCCTTCACATTTTCCTGTCTCTCCTCCAGATCAAAGCAGAAAAAACAGTAGCCCTTCATCCACTCAAAGTCTCTTCCCTTCCCTGTGTCGGCGAGAAAGTATTTTAACACAGAATAATAAGTCACTCAGCGATATATTATCCTCTCAGACTAACATTTTGGGCTTGTTGCACCCAGACATGGTTTTGGTGTTCCACTTTACAAATGCCCTGCCCCTAAAGCATCCCAAAAACAGGATTCAATGCGAAATATACTTAAGCAATATTTACCAGCTGCTGTTTGTCCTTTCAATTCATCACCAATAACCACACATTTAACACAATAATAAACATCAATAAAGATATAGGCCTGCAATAGTTTACTCTTGCATTGATTCTCCCATAGCTTCAAAATGAATATTATGAAAGAAAAACAACTAATTGTTATTGGTCTCAATCTGGAGCCCAGAAAGCGCAGGAATGCATGTGTTGCAAGAGAATAAGCCCTGTTAAATACACATCACTGTTCTGTATTAGTGGGCGGGGCCTTGAGGTCGCAACACTTTTGTATTTTTCACTATATTTCTTTATTCCTCCATTTGTTCTTCTGTTACTTGCTTGAGATATTTTAGTTTATACCAACAGTTTCAGGTGGGGCCTTTCTGTGTGGAGGTTTAAGGTTTCTGCCTGTGTGTGTCAGGGCTGGGCGATATGATGCTGAAAATTGAATCGTGATCTGGTCTCCATGACGATCTGCGTTTTTAGTGACATCGTCGTATCGTGATTCAGTGGTTTTTATGTTTGACGCAGCTCTGAGCTCAAACAGTGACACTCACTGCTTCACTGTCGGGATTAAACCAGGAGAAACCAGGCTAAACCAGGAGAGAAAAAAAGCAGTATCTCACACTCAGGTTTCCAAAATATTTATTGAAAAAAAGATAACGTTTCGCCAGAGCCTTCCTCAGATCATGTTCTCTTTTTTGGAACCACAGTGCACTTTTTTAAAAGATTTTCCTCAATATCTGCACCTATGAAAAAGGTTTTTGTTGTGCGTTCCCCCTTCCTCTCACTAAACAAGGAGAAAACTAGGTCTCAACCAGGTCTAAGATTTGAAAGAGATTATGGCAATATTCATTTTGAGACTTCGACAAACTTTATTGATTTCCAAGAGAAATTGCGGTGTCACTGTAACTCAAATGGTAATCTTAGAAACAAAACATAAAGATTTGTGAATAGAATAATTAGTAGAAAGAAATCATATTGGTATTTTGGAGTAAAAATTGAACATTGTACTGATATTTTATCTCATCAATCCAATTTTTGGACAGTATAGTTAATGTTATGCGTTTATGTTCAGACAAGAAGCACATGAATTGTAATTTCCAATCCAAATGTCTTGCTGAGCTTGTTTTTAGACTATTAGTTATTATACTATTATTATTAATTAGACCATGGGGGCCGCTGTCTCTGTTATTAAGGGGAAACACTGCACTGAATCTGGATTAAACTGGGACTGAACCAAGTAAACCGCACTAAAGCACAGACTGAAATCAAGGTCTAAACCTGGGACAGAACGAAACGATGATTAGCCTGGACTAAACCAGGTCTAAACCCAAGAAGAAACAGGTGGCTATAGTCGCAAATTGTGATTTATTTATTTTTTTTGGGGGGGGGGGGCATATTGCCCAGCCCTACTATCCTTAGCTACCACATACCACTAAAACATGTTCAACGGGGTTCTTTCCGGGCCCAGAACTCTAATAAACAACCAAATGAATGTCAAGAGTCGATGATTTTAATTGTGTTGGTCCTGTGTTCCAGCTGTGTGCAGGTGGAGGAGCATCAGGCTGTGGACATTGATGTTTACCACTGTCCCAACTGTGATGTCCTTCACGGACCCTCCTTAAGTGAGTAACACTGTTCAACATCCTCTTTCTGTACATTTATTTTTTATTTCAAAGCAATGGTACGAACCGGGGCCACTTTAAACTGTGCATTGTGCCATACCTTGGAGAATAGCTATAATTCAGTCAGTTTCTGAATTAGCTCGGTCGCTAATAATGTCAACGGTACAAAAAGGAAAGGAATATACCTCAAAAACTTACCTCACCATCAAAGCTCTAATGTGAGCTCTGTTTTTGTGCTGTTTATTACTTTTCTTTACTGTCGTTCACATTATTAGCGGCTCTTTAATGCAAAACCAAGCAGCGTTGGGATCAGTCCATGTCAATTCAACCAAGAATCCGCACTCGCGTCACAGATGTTGATGAAATTTGGTGGAGTGATTGGCCTATATGAGTCAGCACACAGGTAGATGTAATTTCCTGCTGAGCATTGCTGCTTGTCGCACCTCTTCCGGTGCCCATGGGTCAGCTGCAAGGTCAGCTGCAGGGTCATCAGCCAGGAACCACCCTTCACCAACGTTTCGCCCCTTTAATCCTGGAACGTCTCCTGGTGGTGGAGCAGTGACAGGGACGTCTCCCTGTCACCCCCTGCAGCTGATAGGTCTTGTCCCTGCAGCTGTCGGGGTTAGGTGTTCTTTCCCCAGCTCCTGTTCTTTCCCCAGCTCCTGTCCTTCCTCCTCAGCCAGAGCCAGAAGCGAAGAAGAGAAACTGTATCAATACAATTTTTACGGTATGATTTGCGGGAATCAAATATGATGAAATTCATGGAACAACAGGCTATTAGGATGTACCAGATATGGCCATTTTCATCCTGACATACCATGTATTTTGCCTGATTGCTCAAAAAGTTATGGAATGCCCGTCCGGAAACTTTCAGGGATGTTAGTGGACATGATAACCTTTCTTTGGTATCAATATGAAGAAAAAGGAGAGACGCACATTTTTCGCTATTCCCAATTTTCAGAACTGTAGGATGTACCAAATATGTCCATTTTCGACCTGACATACCATGTATTTTGCCTGATTGCTCAAAAAGTTATGGAATGCCCATCCTGAAACTTTCAGGGATGTTAGTGGACATGATAACCTTTCTTTGGTTTCAATATGAAGAAAATCGTTTTTTGCTATTCCCAATTTTAGTTTTCACTCCGTTATCCTTTTTTTCTAGTAATTTTTTGGAAAGAATGCCATGGGACAAAAGGATAGCCCTTGAAGAGAGCACCTAAATCAGCTCTCTAGGTGCGAGACTTTCAGAGATGTATGTTTTTGTAATGCATGTCGTACTAATTAGCTGAAAATTCATTAGCCCATATGCTCTAATTAGATGACTTTGAGTAAAAATATATGTGCTCTCAGTTTCTCCTTGAGGCCAATCACTCCACCAAATTTCATGAAAATCTGTGACATGAGTGCGGATTCTTGGTTGAATTGACACGGAATGACCCTTTAGCAGGAATTTGTCCCACCGTCCATGTTGTAACTGAAAAATGCACTTGGAAAACCATTGGAAACCAAGCTAATTCACAAATTGACCATTGGCTGATTGCCGAGATTTTGACAGTAGTTTTTGTTTGGTATCAAACTGATTTTAGCCATATGACTTTGCGCCCTTAAATTCTTTCTGTTCTTGGGTTGGATCTGGTAATTGTCTCAAAAACCAAGAACTTTTTCTTCACGTGAAATGCTTTCGTCGTTCGTAAATGTCATTGATTAACGCTGCGGCTTTTGCAAGTAAAATCCAGATTTGATTTGAAAATGTTCACTAACATTTGCACATTTCTACACTGGTAATGTTGTACAAAAGAAAAGAAAACTCAATGTCTTCGTTTCTCTCGCTCCTTTGTCACTAATGCCCTGCTGCAGCGAGAATAGCAGTGCTTTCTAACTTTTTGGAGTCCTCCCCTTGTCAGTCAATCCTGTCTCGGGGAAGGGAGTGCGTGACGGGGGCTGTTGTAGTTTGTGGGGGAAGGGTTGACCTCAGACCCCCGGAGCACACATGAATGGAGGAGCAGTCAGAGTCCACTTCGAATGGGCAGCCTAAAAAAGTCTTACGGAAAACCAAGTTATTTGACTTGGAACTTTGGAACTTTGGGCCTAAAGTGAATGCTGTTGCGCAGGCCGTGACCTTTTGCTTAGTTGTTGAACACTTCCCAGTCCTTCCATTGATAAGTTAATAAGCAAAACATTACTTTGATGATAAAACCGAGGATATTATTAGTATTTGATGTGTATGAACTAAACCCTGCTCTTCAAATCATACTGTTGCCTTCTTGTTTCCAGTGAAAAAGCGGAACAACTGGCACAGACACGATTACACGGAGCTAAATGATGGAACCAAACCAGTGCAAGCTGGAACTCCACTGTTTATCAAAGCGCTGCAGAATAGAGTCTTCGCCAGGTATGTCACATTACACACCGGTCCGTTTTTACAAATAAAGCTACGAGTCGTCTTTTAAAATGGAAAAACTATTGCAGTGGTGAAGAAGTTCTGATGCGGATGAAGGGCGAGCAAGTGACGCCACGCTACCTGGAGAGGCATGGCTTCCACTATCCCATCGCAGTCACGGAGATGGAGCGCCTGGGCCTCAAACTACCTCCAACTACTTTCTCTGTCAAAGATGTCGAGGAGTACGTGGGTAAGACATGCTCCTACCGTGTCCTCATTTCGGCCTGGGAGTTTTATCATTCAGACTGGCCCCTCAACAGTCGGAGCTTTAGTCTCATTTGTATTTCGGCTGTGAAGCCTGACTTTGCAGGATCAGATTGTCTGAAAGTACAACAACGGGCGAGTGCCTCGGGGTCCAAGTGTGTACAGAACAGGTGCTCTTCCAGGATGCGGCTGGGAATCGATGAGATAAGAAATACTGACTTGCAAGTAAGATCATGATGGGTAGTCAGAATAACAATCCTCCGAGGCACTCTGTTATGAAAAATGAGATCAAGTGGGGCACATGACCCCACTGCGGAGGTTACATTAACTGAAAGTTCTATCAATGACAAAATATTTTGAGTTCTGACAGCAAATTTTGAAGGATTGAAAATCAAGCCGTCGTTGTCCTTTGAGAGTTTTACACACAGGTTTTAGCACGATGTAGTTTCCAGATTCATGTTCCATGATCCTGCTCACAAATCATTTATAGACTGGCATCATTTATCCTGTTATCTGTGTTTTCTTACATGGCTACATAATGGGTATATAATGAGATTAATTAATGAAGGATAACTTTAGCTCACTGCAGTTGTCTGACACAACAAAATTGATGTGTACATTCTTTTTTTTTTAAATTATTATTACACAGTTACAAATAAAAAGAGGTTTTCAAGTAGTCCTACATCAGATTGTCTTGATATGACATTCCCTTTTCATACGGGCTGCAACACGTACAGTATAATCCCGGTCTGATGCGTCTCCACACAGTTACACAAATGAAACGCATCTTATTTGGATTGCAAATGCCTTTCTGTCTCAGCTACCTAGCTGCATTTTTCCGGTCTACAGGGTTTCCGTGGGGCATTAAAAAGCAATAAAGGTCATTAAAAAGCTTTAAATAGAATTCAAACTGGCATTAAATCAAAGGTTCTTGGAAATAATTACATTGTTCGACTACTTTTACAGCAGAAGTTTGGGGGTCTAGACTGGAGATTTGGCAGAAATCATACACAGGGTTTCCGCGGGGCATTAAAAAGCATTAAAAGTCATTAAATTAATTTAGTCAAAAATAAGGCCTTAAAAAGCATTAAATTGAATTCAAACTGGCATTAAATCAAAAGTTCTTGGAAAATAATGACTTTGTTCAACTACTTTTTCAGCAGACGTTTGTCAAAAATACAAAGATTACGGTCTAGACTGGAGTTTTGGCAGAAATTATTCTTTCTGGAGAAAATTTCTCCCTTCTATCAAATTTTCTGTTGAATCTGGAAATTTATATTAAATTTGTGGCATAGAAAATGAAGTATTTGGGCATTAAAATGGCATTAAAAAGCATTAAATTTGACTTGCTGCTACCTGTATAAACCCTGATACAGTATATCTGGTCAAAAGTTGTCCATTGTATCAAATTCAAAATCAAAGCTGCACGATGAGTGAGCAGCTAAGACTTTTCAGACTTGCGCCCAAATATTATTTCCTGTGCCAAAACACGATGCTGAACATTTTTCTCTCCAAAATGTAGAAGTTGAAGCCGTTTTGGACGTTTCTGTGGAGTTTTTTCTGTATTTGAAAACACACAAACCACCTGTGGTTCCACTGTTGTCCACACGTCTGTCTGTGCAATAACACAACACTCCTGTGTTCATAAAGTATTGTAAAATAAGTCAGTGACCCTCTAAATGAATAGACAGCTCTGTCCTGAAAAAATGAGCTATAACATGCCTATTTTTAGCATAGTCTAAGACAAATTATGAGGAAAAGTAAAATTGGACAGATTTAGCAGGAAAATATGAGGAAAATCTCCCTCATGGTTTTTAAGTCTAAATAAAGCCTTTTTTCACTGTTGTTTCTGCTGTATTATATAATTAAAACACTTTTCATATGTTTGAGAACCTCTGGCAGTGGGGAGTTCTCTGATTTGAAAATGTCTGGCAGTCAAAGAGTTTAAAAGCATTAAATTGGACTTGCCGCTACCCGTATAAACCCTGGTCTACTTTTTTTATTCCTAAAATTGCAGACACTTCTCTATTATCTCTGTACTAACTCCACAAACGCAGTCGCATGTTATCTCCCTTTTACAATGAACGAAAAGTGGCGCTGCGAAGGCTCCTCCTGTTATTGTTTCATTAACTTCATGTACATGCCTAAAAATGTGTCTATGATTGTATCCATGTCCCCGGCAATTCAGTTAAAGCCGTATAACGCTGTGGGAGTCCATTATTAAACCGGAAACCGCCCCGACTCTCCCGATTACCCGGCGCACACACCGTTTTGTGCGCGGGGTCACGAGGCCAGCATCAGCGGTATCAGGTTCGGAGGATACATTAGCTCACGCCCTTTGGGAAAGATGTGCACTCTGATAGGAATATACCGTATCCCCGGTCTGGATAAAGAACTGATAAACGCAACAAAACCCGGTCAACGGAGTGGCTATATCCGAGCAGGAGCCGTCGCTATGTCAATATGAACAGGTTTCTATGTTTTTGTGGTTTTAACCCACGGGCGCATCTGTTCATGGCCGAGTGACTCCTGAATGAGTGATGGCTGGGTTTTCATTGCCCTCTTGATGACCACTGAGCCTCCGTATTGAAAGGGTTTGCCTCTATCCAGATCCTGTTACAAGCCCATTACTAAACCCGCTGCTGTTTTTATCATCAAGTTCAAATTACCGCCTCATTCTCGCTTTTTCTTTATCCGCGATGTCCTATTGAGCGTCGACTCCCGGACAGGTGTTTTAACCACGGGCAGGACGCCTATCGAGTTGCATTTCTTACAAGTGGGACTCAATGGGGCGTTATTCTTGTACTGAAAAGCATAGCGCTGTGTTTGTCCATAGCCTGTATTAATTGACCTTTTTGTTTGTATAATTTGGTAAAGTTTGGGCCCTCTGTGGCTCCTGGGTGACGGCCCTGGCTCCAGCTGTTGGCTGTCGTCAGATGCCGGGCCAGCTGGGCTCGGAGAGTGTGTGCGGGAGTGAGAGAGAGCAGGGGCAATAAAAGGTGTTTGGGAGGGTGCAGGGAAAATACAACAACAACCAGCTGCTTCACTTTGCAAAGGATCCGCTTTCGAATCCTCGCCGTGGTGCAACAACTCACTGGATTTAGTCTTCTCTCGCTCGTGTTTTTATTTTTCTATGATATTCTGTATGAAATGGGGCTGCACAATATATCGCAAAAAGTAACGTGCCGCGATATCGGGTGGTGCGATATCCGAATCTCAAGAAGCCGCAATATATCGCAAAAACACTAAAGTCTTCCATCTGAGTGAGATCGAACCATTTTTTACTCATAAAAACAAAAATGGGACTCATAAATGTACGAAAGTTTAGTTTTAAATAGAATTCTCCTAATTCAGTTTCCTTTGAGCCTTGTTTTGCTCCTCATTTAGTGTTTTAAAGTCTTATTTATCTTATTGAGGTTTATTCAGATATATTGGAAAAAAACACTAAGCATAAATGTCTGAAAGGGAATAGACCCTTTTGCTGCTTACATCATCAGTGACATCAGCTGGAGGCAGGAAGTGAGCAAGAGAAATAAGATTGGACTAAAACTAGCGATTATATGTGTCAAACTACAACTAAAACATGTCGTCCTGTTGTGGCTTAAGGAGCAAGAACAAGAGGACAGACATTTGAGATGATAAAATAAGGTTTTATCTGATATTTACAACAACAGTTAGGCATTTGTTTATTGTTACATAGACAACAGCTACAATGGAATAGATGGGATCTAGCTTTCCGCCTCCAGCTAAGCCCAGAATGTTTACAAACGATGAAAGGGAATAGGAAGAAGCCAAAGCTTGCACATACCCACTATATTCTTTACTTTACGACAGTAAAATGGCTGCCTGTGTTTTAAAGTACAACTCTTGTCATACACTGTACAAAAGTATTACCTATTTACAGTACAATACTTTGTGATGTACTTTGCAGTAGACCCTTTCACTGCTTACATCATCAAAACGGCCTTATCTATGTATTTGGAGGCACATCCTACATAATACAGTATATTAGAAAGACCTGCAGAAACATATAGAGATGAAACAATAATATCTGAATCTGAATAGAGTTTATTGCCATCGTCAATGAAGGTTTCACAGACTATGAAGTAATAAACTATGGTAAAAGGTATAAAAAGTCTATAAAACTATAAGGCTTTGCATAAAAATAGAATAAGGTAGAGAAATCTAATAAAATAGTAATTATTTAGGTTATCTGCTGCTTTGTAGCTTACAATATTTATGTGAAATCCTGCGTTAGCCTTAATATTACCCAACAATACCTTCTAATTTTAAATAGTACAACGAAATTTTAAGACCAGTTGGTGTATTCCAAAACAAAACAAATTCAATGAATGTTAAATGTTACAAAATATTATAATAATACAATAGTCCAAGGAAAAAAAAATGTTGTTTAAGGTCATTGTTTGTCACTAAACATGAAAGTCCTGATTTTAAAAAGGCCCTATGGTCCAAACACAGCGCCCCCTGCTGTCACAGTTGACCTCAAACACAGAATTATATACAAGATTAAAAAAAAAAAAAAATCAGCCTTCAATAGTTCCAATAAAGGCTTTTTCGTCATTATTTTTCTACATCAGTGTGCCTTGGATTTTTCTTTGGGAACAGCCACATTCTTCTGTTTATCCACCCAAAGAACCAGCCTTTTTTGTTGCAGCATTAAGAAGCACCCC